>PVJH01000832.1:94874-133988 GCA_004026705.1 Nesogale talazaci | reverse complement strand
CTTCTCTGAACACAGAGCGCTCAGGATGGATTTTCACACTGGCATGCTGGTCAGCATCTGGATCCTGCAGCTCACAGGTGACCACAACGCCTCGTGAAAAATAACCTTCTTTTTTTTGACATCACTGCCCTCTGGTGGGAGTAGGAGGCCCAGCCTTGCTCCTGGAGAGCTACTGCTAGAATTTGAATTGCCAACCCAGTGGGCCACAGTCCCACACACAACCACTACGCCACTGGGAATCAGCCTGAAAAATAGCCTTCTTAAGGCGTTCCTGTCTGACCTCGTGGGGCTGTGTGGATGGCCCAGAGAGAACGCCACCCTTCCAGAACAGTCACCGAGGATGCCTCAGAGAAAGCAGGTTTGTCCACCAGGAGTTTTTCTTAGTGGAGTTAGCGAGAGAGAGAGAGAGAGAGAGAGAGAGAGAGAGAGAAGTTTTAATTTAGTATTGCTTGAGATCTCAAAATTTTCAAGACCCTGTGAAGAGTACCATGTCCTCCTCCCTCAGTTTCTCCTGCTTCCCATATTCTCTTGTGGGGGCACCGTCATGCCTGTGGAACCTGGGGGCACATGCCTGTGACCTGAACTAGCCTTCTCCAGCAGGAGACCAGGTTTCCATGGATGTCATCCTTCTGGGCAGGATCGTCTCCAGGGTGGCTGTTTGTGACATTTGTGGTGACCCGGTGTGTGCGGAGCAGAAGTTTTTCCTCGGTTTCGGAGGCCACAAACTTCCAGAAGTGCTGTGTATGGCCAGGCCTGTCTTCTGAGGCACCTGGAGTGGCTTCAAATGGGCAGCTGTGGGGCTTGCAGACAAGGGACAGCCAGGGGTCCCCAGCCCAGGAGTTCTGCTGCATTCAGGCATCACCACTCCCAGGCTCTGGTCTGTGACGGTGTTTCATCTTTCCGTATAGTCCCTAGGAGGATGGGCCGGGTCACCTGTGCCCTAATCTGTTTGTCCAATCCCTACCCCGTGGAAGAGTGTCATAGAGGGACCTCACCACGAGGACACGAGAGCACCACAAGGTATCCGTGATGACTTGATTGAAGCACAGCTACGCCTCCGTCTTCAAACGGCTCCGCGCTCCTACTCTCCACGATGCACACAGCAAAACCCAAGACACTGCCCCGTGTTTGTCATCTTGCTCATCTGAGTTGTGTCTCGCCCGGACACAGAGCGTGGCCCTGCCCTCGGACGAGGGACGGTGCTGTGTCAGTGAGTGAAAGCGCTCCTCGCCCTGCTTCCCTTTGGGCCCCCTCGGCATACGTTATCGTGACCATGGCTCCGAAGAAAGTTGGCGAGCTAGACGTCAGGGAGTGAAACGCTAGCTCAAGCTAAGAAGAAAACGGTGAGAACCACATGGAGGTAAAGAAATCATCTGAAATTTGAATCAGGCCGCCGCTTGTCTGATCTGGCAGCTGAATACCACATGGCTAAGTCGACATTATCAACATTTCAACATTTGGTTGGGGGTGGGGTGGGGTGGGGGTGCAGCAATTAACTAGTCAAATATCAGAAGTGGCCGGCCTCTGATAAACTCACAGGAAGGATTAATTATTATTTATTATAACAACGATACAGAGATCGTAAAAGAGAGAGAAAGGAACAATAGGGGTCAGACATATATCGTTTCATGGTACATGCTTACCTCCACCCTGCTAGATGGTCCACGTGAAGAGAGAGAGGGGGGGAAGGGATTACATGATGAGGGAGAGCGTCCTGCATTGAGGGGCAGGAGAGAGAGAGTCTCTAGCCTATGTCCCATCCCTATATACCTTCTGGAACCAACCCAGGCCCCTAATTCCAGGCTAGGACATAGGTCACAGGAAGGGGTTGTGCCATATGCACATGATATAGGAAAGGGAAGTATCAGGGTCCCAAGTGACAAGACCAGTCTCCAGACTCCTGGATGTGACTAAACGGGTTAGGTTAGAGATTATTAACATTAGCATGGGAATCTGCCCACACGCCTCACAGGAAGGGAACCATCATTCTAACAGCAGGGGAGTTAGCTCTGTTGTCAGACAACACAAAGGTCTCAGATAACTGGGAGCTTCAGAGAGAATAGCTAACTTAACTTCCACACCAAATGGTGGTAAACAGTTTGCTTAATATTATAGAGTTAATATTACAATATTATAGAGTATCATAACTGTGGAAAAGTTCTGTCTTCATCTCACAGTCAAAGGTGTGAACTTGTTAACCACGAAACAATGAACCGGGTCCTTGAAAGAGGTGGAAAAGATACTGTTGTGTTGAATGAATCAGAAACAATGGCGACAGTGCATCTGAGACAGTGACCGGTTAGATTTTCTAACATAACCCTGTCAGTGGGTCTTGACTCCTTAACATCATCAAGAAGCAGAAAGCACTCCCTCCCGTGAAGGGGCAGGGCAAGCTGACCACATTTTCTTCCCTGCTTCTTCTCACTGGCCGCATCAGGCAGGGCAGTAGGGGCCACTTTCCTGGAGCTAATTCCCGCACAACAGACTGGCCTGGTAGTCGGCAGCTCCAGACTCACGGAAAGCACCCTCCCCACCACCACCCTGGTCTTCCTCACTGATCTCAGTCAGACACTGACTTTGCATAGCAAATAGCTTCTGACCAGAAGAGCGACATGTATTTATCACAGAAAAGTTGGGAAACAGAGTACAAGGTAAAAAACTTAAACCGCTCACAAGTTTCCCACCCCAATATAGCAACAATATTGCTAAATTTCTGTAAATCCCTCTAGTCTTTTTTCCCCCTGCACATGAACACACACATAAGATGCTGCGACATTTGGGGGTGGAGACTGTATAACAGACAGTGACTTTTTCTCTAATCCTTCCCCTCCCTAGTACCAGCTGCTTGCTGGGAAGGCTTCCAGTCCGTGGAAACAGACAGAAGGACCCGACTGCACGAATTCTGTCTTGCTGACCGAGCCCAGCCCCATGGCTGGCCGAGTCCCTGTGCAGGGGGCCCCTCTAACGCTCCTCAGGAAGGAAGAATGAAGGCCTAGGGTGCTGACGGTCCGGATTCTGGTCAACCCCGCGGCTTGTCTGCACCATTTCCAGTTCTCTTAGGGTGTGGCCTCACGGGCTGCACAGTTTGCTTTGCGGGCTGTGGTCAGTTCCCTCTTCCTGGAACTCTCTCTGCCCACGTCCTTGCTTCCTGGCAGCCCGCCGGTCCGGTGTAGCCTTTGCGCTCTGTCCAGTAACCCGCTGTCACCTTTCTGCTTCTGCCTAGGTCATCGTGGATAATTTTAGAAGAAGCGGGAAGAGACCCATTCCAGAGAAAGGGTCTGACTGAAGCCCTCCCTTCCTCCTCCCCCCCATGGGGGGGGGGTGGGGCGGAGGCGTGTGAGACGATGTGGAACTAGATCCGGAGAGCATCAAAGGCTGGCCGGGCAGAGCCCCTGGCACCCCAAATACATAGAAAATAAAAACCCAAACCAACTTGGAGTAAAACAGCTCTGCAGGGGTCCGAGTCTCACAAACGTTATGGAAGCACAGAACCTTGTTTATCGTCCTCCCAGGGCGCGGCTGGTGGGCTCGAACCGCCGGCCTTTCGCTTAGCAGCCCAACGCTGAAACAACCGCCCCACCAAGACTCTGACAATTCAGCCGAACCAGTTTCCCTCGCGGAGTACCTGTTTCCCACAAGAGAGAGAGTCTTTCGTAGCATGGTGCGACCCTGGATCAGCGAACAAGAGCGTTCCGTGCCGCCTCCCTGGCTCTTCTCCGCGGTCCTAGGGGCGTTGCAGAAATCCCTATTTTCCTTTGTCAGGTTCCACGGGATCAAGACGCTCTTCTGTTTGCTCATGCACATAGGCTTTAGACTGATCGTGAGGTTGGATTTGGTCATGATCCAACTATAATCGTGTTAATAATATTGCAAATGTGCATCTAATCCTGTAACGCTACTTTTTTTCCCCCAAAGGGTGAAAATATGAAGGAAGATGACCTTTCCATGCAACAAAATGAGAATGACTCAGCGCAAATAAGTCTTAGCCCTTGTGAGTCTTTGGAGCCAAAAACAGGGACTGGGTAAGATGAAATCATTGTCTCGATGATAATGGATATAAACATCGTGGGGGAAAGCAGTGACTGATTAATAGATAGTTTGCATGTTAACTCAAAACATTTTAAGCTAGAGGGAAAGCAAATTAAATTAATATTTCACCATAGATTTGACCTCTTAATGAGATAGATTGCTAAGAGAAATTTGTCTACCTTCTTAATTTATGCATACATATAATATTTTATATTTACACACATTTATGCATATAAAATACATGTAACTTGATCTATATGTATGGTAAAATCCACAGGGTAAGATGGATATATACAAATCCACACACACACACACAAAAGAAGGAGACCTAATGGTGTCATGGGTTACAGCTTGGGTCACTAACTGCAAAGTCAGTAGGTCAAAACCACCAGCCACTCTAAAAGAGATTGACAAGGCTTTCTTCTCCCATAATGATGTGTAGTTTCAATGCCGCTATACATGGAAGAAGCACATCGGCCTGTGTGATCCAAGGATTATAAGTAATAAAATCCAAATTTGAAGGAAGGAACTGTAGCAGAGCTTAAATTGTGAGCACCTGGTTTGCAGAAAGCTGTGGGTGACAGTGGAAGCCCCAAATCCACTTACAGGATCGACACATGGATTAAACCTCCTGAGAATTCCCTCTGATTATAGTTGAGGGATATGACTAGCCTTTTAATCAGATGGAAAGCACTGTAAAGTTGATTATAGCAGACACAGTTTGGTTAAAATGTAATATCTTATTGTTCAATCTCCCTTTGACCCATTGTACAGCTGTTTCAGTTTAAAAAGAAAGTAAAGGGGAAGTACACATGGAATAGCCTCTGGTGAATGCCCGCTGCTCACAGACCAGGGACGTGACTAGCCTTGCTGTCATGGAGAGTGCACTGCAAAGTGGACGATTGCAGATGCAGTTAGGTTAAATTTGACACCTCATCATTGAATCTCCCCTTTTATCCATTTGAAAATGCTCTTGTTTTTAATATTTTCTGCTTTCTTTTCAACTGAGGTTTTTAACCTGTTTTATTTTGTTATTGTTGTTAGTTCTCATGCTTTTCTGTATATAAAATGCAGGATAGGGAAATCTGTAGAGATAGTACCTGGATTAATGATTCCTTGGGGGCATCACAGGGGAGGTTGGAGGAAATGGGCAGCTAATAATGATGTGTAGAAGAATGAAGAAAATGTTCTAAAACTGATTCTAAAATGTTCTAAAATTGACTGTGGTGATGGTCGTACAACTTTTCAGGATACGACTGAGCTACTAAATTATATGCTATGTGAACGATAAACCAATAAAACGCCTTTAAAAAAAGATTTACAGCTTCAGCACTCCACAGGCTCAGTTACAGTCTCTCCTCCAGTGTCACTATGAGTCAGGGCCAGGTCAATGGCCCCTGTCAACAACGACACTTTAAAATGCACTACAGGGGGGAAAGAATATGACATGTGTGTATATATTATAATTTTATATAAGATATATAATTGTATACTGTAGATTATAATTATTATATTAAATGCTCGATAAAGGTAATATGTTTTACTTTTATAATGTATTTGTAGATCATTGTATGTTATATATTATGATTATTATATAAAATGATCAATAAATATATATAATATTCTTCCCCCCCCCCATAGTGCATTTTAAAAGTGTCGTTGTTGGCAGGTGCCATTGACCTGGCCCTGACTCATAGTGACACGATGTACAACAGAACACTACACCCCCAGTCCTCCACCGTCCTCTCACTCGCTCTCGTACTTGAACCCATCGCTGCAACCCCCGGGGAGCCATCATGAAACTCCCGACGTTAGATGAAATGACTTTGCAATTTGATGCCTGTCAATTTCGCAAACCGCTGGCAAGTGGATGTGTTTGCTCTATTTCCCCTGCCTGCTCCAGGTACAGTTATCTGATGACGCTACAACTACTGGGCTTAGATGACGGGACTGAGCCCGCGGATGGGAACCCGGTCTTGAGGAGAGGCGCCTACCTCTCGTTTCTGTACCTGCGCCACCTGAGAATGAGGGAGCTGCAGGTAGGGGTGCGGCGCCACATCCCTGGTGGCTTCTGCCATCCGTGGTTGTCTGGCAAGGGGACGCCCTCCCCTGCCACCCCAGAAGCAGCACGTGTTACTCGCCCACCCTGTTTTCCTATCAGTGCCTGTCCCGGGGCCGAGTCCCTCTCTCTGTTGTGGGGCTGACGTCCCTGTCTGGCCCCTCCTTTGTTTCAGCGCACCTGCTTAGGCATTCTGAACTACTTCAGGTCGGTGGAGCGAACCCTGACAATCAACACTTCAGGCCTCGCCTTGATTTCAGGGAACCTGGTCCCCACTGTGGAAGATCCCTCCTGGGTAAACTCTGCAAAAGGAGGCTCAGGCATCCTGCAAGGCCTGGCAGCTCACCCCTATGTGCACGATTCCCCTGCTGAGCACAAGGTAAGACTGTCTGCTGGTTTGGTGTGCTCTTCTGTCTGTCTGTCTGTTCTCCCCCCCTTGATTATCCTGCTTCCTAAATCACCTCCCTCTTACCACCTGGGGTCAGTTAATTCCATGGAGTAATATTTCCCAAAGTGGATGCTGTTGCCCCCCTGGGGAGGCTGGAAAGACCTAGAGAGGCTGCAAAAGCAGATGCCAATCTTTCTCTTGGATTGTGGGCTAGAATACCATCGGTGTGTCTTTGGGGGGCCGGGGAGGTTGGTGGAAGGGGGTGGAGCTGAGTAATGTTTTCTGAAAAGGAGGCAGTTAGGCCAAACTGGCTCACTATGGTTTTCCAATTTGAGAGTTTGCATCTACACACAGATATACTGAGTTAGAATCTATATTTTAAGAAAACAGAGACATAAAAATGAGCCCTGGGGCATAGAGGTCTGGGCAGATGTAGGCTGTTCACTGTAGGTCACTGTTCTGGCCATCAGCAGCTCTAAAGGGGAAGCACGAGACCATCTACACTCTTCATGACTCACAGGTCCCCAATAAAACTTTGGGGTAGAAAAAAATCATGGCGGGGGAAACTGTTGAGGTGGGGGAAAACTTACAGTCTCACCTAGGGCTTCGTTCCATGGGAATTGACTCTATGGCAAAGTGCTTGGGGATTTGAAGCATCTCCTTGAAATGTACCTTCTGATATAGAGATTGATATCCGGGATCAAATTGTTTGAAGCCTCAGGATGGACTGATTGTTAGGTTTTCAGGGAAATCTTTCTTCAACCACAGTGAAATGCAGAGGGAAACCCCCAAATTCCCCATGTGCACAGGCAAAGTCGGAAGGAAGCCGATGGTTGTTTGACAGAGTTAAGCATGATGACCTTGAGAATTGCAGGACTCTCCCCCAAACCCAACCCCACTTGCTGCTGTTCAGTTCAGCCCTCCTCATAGTGACCCTGGAGGATGGGGTAGAACTGCCCCTATGGCTTTCCAAGGCTGCAACCTCTTTACAGAAATAGACTCAGTGGCATTGCCACTGGTGGTTTTGAACAGCCGACCTTGCAATTAGCAGCCCAATGTGTAATTCACCACATCACAAGGGCTTCTCCTGACTTTACACATGAAGCTTTGATAAGAACCTCCTTGGTGTGGCTAGAAATATCTTTTTGCCTGTTTGCCAAGACCAAATGAAAACAAATTAAAGAACAAGGGTAGGATATATTTTGAAAGAGCTAAACAATTTTTTAGAAAACCTTTAGTTCCACGGGAAAACCTGATTGACGTTTGTACTTCTGATATTTGGGGAATATATATATTTCTTATAAAGGCTAGGAAATTTGAATCCTGACTGAAAAAATCTAATATTATAAAATTCACACTATCTTTTTCTAAGGATAAAGTAAAACATGCCTACATATTCTTGGAATACTATATGCATAGTTAATACTTTATCTCAATCTAGAGGAAGCTCATTTCTAGTGATAGGAGTTAATATAAAATTTATCTTCTTAAAAGATACTGGGTTTACAGATATGAGAAATAAAATCTACTTAATGTCTCAAGTGAGTTACATTTTCATTGATATGACCTCTGACATGCTTGTCACATCTTTAAGGATATGATCTGTGTGTGTGTGTGTGTGTGTGTGTGTGTGTGTGTGTGTGTGTGGCATCACTGCCCTGCTGGGAGTAGGAAGCCCATCCTTGCTCCTGGAGAGGTGCTGCTGGATTTGAACCATCAACCCTGTGGGCTGCAGTCCTGCACACAACCATTACGCCACCAGGGCTCAGCCAGGATGTGATCTCTTTCTGTCCACTAACCAAAGATTTACACAAAATCTTGATCAATATTGCCTGATAGAAATATGATGCATACTTCCCAAGAAAATACATGAAATACATTTTAATCTATAATGTTTCAACCAAAATTTAAAATATTATCATTGTTTAACATGTAATCCATATACAAGAATAATGGATGAGCTACTTCTGGGCTAAGCCTTCAAAATCTGAAAAATGATCACGGCAGCTTTCCATGGTTGTCACTTAGGTTCCAAATGTCTCCTCAGAAGCAGGAGCTGTCCTGCTCCCTGTCTCACCATTGCTATCTATGAAGACTTTGAGCCATTAAAAAAAAGTTTGCGGTATACCTGGGACAAACTGCACTTCTAATACTTTATAGCCATACGTGGCTGGAGGCTACTGCATTGAACAATGCGATTCTAAGGAAAACATTTTCATATCTTCCCTCTAGACCACTAGAGTCATATCTTCTCTAACAAGCATCACCCTGCTATCCCCCCTGCCCTCCACCCAGCGCTCACAGTGCTCAAAAATCTTCTTCCACTCCGCTATCATCCCAGCTTATAGATAGTCACCTCCAGTTAGTTGCCTCTCTGCGGGAGGTGTGTCTGAGGTGCACCACGTATGGCATGTCCCCTGGTAACCACTTTTCCCCCTTGTCTTGACTGGGGGCCAGAGACATCGGAAGGGTGGCTAGCTGTACTGAGAAACAGGTAAAAATGCAGTGGGAGTGCATCTGGAAGTCTGGAGTCCTATCAGCTGAGCCGTGGATGGAGCAGGTGCGTTGGGAAGACTGCAAGTGTAGGACGTGGAAGGTTTGAGATGCCTACTGGAAGTCCCGGTGGGAAAGAAGAGTTGAGGTTCTATGAGAGAGAAACATTCCAAACATTCTTGGACAAGTGGAATTAAATGATGCTCAAATTTTCCTATGCACTTCTTGAAGTCCCCTCACGTCTTTAACATAGTATGTATTTAATAAATGCTTCTGACATGAAATATGGAGTAAGATGTGCTATTTTTGATTGCACGGGCTAGGATGGTTGTGAGGTTACAAAAATACAATGTGCATGAAACTGATTTGCAAAGTATATCAGACTGCTCAAAGGCAGAAAAACGTACTGGGATAATGCTAGTATAGTTTGCAGGGGAGGAGAAAGGAGAGTCGATGCATTCTTTGATTTGCTTTGTAGAAGATTGTGGCCAATTCCACACATGTTGGCGGAATTCTCAGGTTTAGCCATTATGATCCGACACGCATGCAGAGATGATTGGGGAAAAGTCAGAGAAGTACCAGCTACATTGCCAGAGGGCCTAAACCTCGTATTAGTAAATAATGTCAGAAACCACAAGGGTGAAAAGAATGAATTCAAGGCAGCCAATTCTGTTATCATTACTGTGTTCAGCCAAACGTATCTTGGCATAGGCTAATTTGTAGACTTAAAAACACATGAATCAGTCCAAAGATGAGATGCTCTCTAGCCCAAATAGGTAATTATTGCCCTCTCCTTCCTGCTAAGGCTCCAAGCAAAACATTAAAGGATTAACTCTCTGGACCACAAACCCTTCAGTATAAGGGTCTTTGACATGACCACGGGAAAAAATAAAATTAAAAAGGAAATTAAAAAAAAAACACTTAGTGAGTGAGCCATAACCCTGTCTGAGGCAAGTTGGTCATCTGATTTTCAAAAGGTGTTTCCTGTGGACAAAAATGCTTATTTCAAAGAAAGGTGCCAGGGGAGGGAAAGAGCAAGGCTCAGTGGATTGAAGAGGATGATTGTGTTGATAAGGCGTTGTGCAATGGGGAGGGGGTGGGACCAGTGGGAAAGAAAAACCATCGATGACCCTGCACTCGGCATCTTGACTCTGAGCTCGTGTTCTCCGTCGGCTCCAGCAGTCAGTGCTTTAAGGTCTTTTAAAAGCCCTCATGTCCTAGGACATTGGAAAAGACCTTTAATACTCAAATAGAGAAAGTCTAGCACATTAAGTTGACTCTCTTTCTTTAAAGAACTCATTTTGGCCAACTGATGGCAGGAGCTAAATGCCCTAAGACGACAAGCTAATTGATGCATTTAAGTGTTCGATTTTTTTGTTAAGATGACAATTTTCTCAACATCCTTTTCTTGTTTGTTTGTTTTCCATGGGTGTCTAGCAGATTATAGGAAACCAACCAAACTCACTGACCTTGAGTTGATTTCAATTCAGTGCGACCCTACAGGACAAGGTAGAACTGCCCCCTGTGGCTTCCAAGACTGTAAATCTTTACAGGAGCAAGCGGTCTCATCTTTCTCTCACAGAGCAGTGGGTGGTTTTGAACCCCTGACCTTGTGGCTCACAGTGCAGCCCATAGCACACTGCACCATCAGCACTCCTTATCATTTTATAAGGAGCAATCATTTCTCTTTTGAAACTCTACTTGAAAGAAACCCGTGGTTATAAAAATCAGATTGTGCCTAAAAGTAGCAAAAGGGACGGCTAGACAAAAAAAAATTACAATATAGTAGAGAAACACTTGACTCTGATGCGTTTCCTTCCTGGCTTATCTTTTATTGTGCATTAGGGGAAGGTTTACAGAGCAAATCAGCAATGCATGTTTTGTTTCCTGTCATCGTTTGCATGCCAGGGTGTAACATCACTTATTCTATGTCCTCCTTGTTTCTGTTCGTCCTTCTCGCCCAACCCTGCTGCATTTTGTCCATGAGTCAACACTGCCCTTTTTATCTCTGTGGTATTGTTCTCAGGTGGGTGCACCTCTGTTATTGTTCCTCTTAGAAACCCGTCTATTGTTTGGCAGAAAATTGAGCCACGGGGGATTTTCCATTCCAGCGCTCAGGAAGACAAGGGCCCATTGCCCATTCCCAAACCAAAAACCCACCGGCATCATGTCAATGCCCACTCATAATGAATGGTCCTATAGGGCACGGTAGAATTCCTCCCTTCCCCACAGAGTCTCCAAGATTCTTACAGGAGGAGAAATTCCGGTCTTTCTCTGACAGAGTTGACTGGTAGCTTTGAACTGCTGATCTTGCAGTTAGCAGCTCAACGCAGCGTAACCACCAGCCTGGTCTATTTTATGATTCTGAATTTGTTCCACAATTTTCTCCCATGCTATCCAGAACTTTCCAATGGCATCTCTTTCAGAGCAGTTGGGAGTGACACCTCTTCTGATGGAATATTATTATTGAAAAATGTTATCAAATACGATGGGCTGCTAACTAAAAATGTAGCCATTTGAAACAACTGGCTGCTCTGCAAAAGAAAAAAGAGGCTTTCTGCTTTGATAAAGCAAATAATCAGAGACTCTAGATGATAAGAAGAATGGTGCAGCCTTCAATGTGCATTAAAACTCAATGTAGAGGAAACGAAAATACCCAGATAGCATGCAATTTAGTCGTTCAACCCTAGTAAGAAGGTTTGTATGAGCATCCCCACAATCAATTTCAGTACATTTTTTCTCGTGTTCATTAATCTATGTGGGGACCCTGAAAATAGATTTTGGGCTTTCATCATCATCCATAACCTTCTGCAGACCAAATGTGCACAATCTAAGCTCTGACACTATTCCCTCAGCCAGACTTGGGTTTTGTTATTTACAGTCCTTGCATAACACAGCCTGGTGTGTGGTTCTTCTATGTGGACTTGGTTGATCCCTCACTTAGATGGCGTGTTTGAAGACAAGTCTTTAAAACCCTAGATGATATTCTTTCTAATAGCCGGACACCATCTAGTTTCTTCACCATGCTTGCTACAGCACTTACGTCTTCAGTGATCCCTTACTAAGAGTGAACACCCAACACGGCCATGTCATAAGAATTAATTCTTCTTATATTGAGGCTAGAATTACCTGTGAGCCCCCAAACCATTCATTACCTAGTTCATTTTAGAGACATCACTATAGTTTTATGGTAGAAAACATTATCAACCATACTCCCAGAGCATCAGATAGTTCTGTTGATAGTGCCATTAATTTAGCCAGCGGTATAGAATTTAAAACACTGGAGAAAAGAACATTCAGTGAGTCTAGGCTGGCTTCAGCTGCAAAAATGCATTGCTGACTTGGACAGATTAAACTCTTAAGTAACCAGAACTAATCGTGAGGATCTTTGAGTTATTTTTCAGAAACGCTTGCTTACGCTTTGACTTGTTAGAGTGTTTCTAAGTTTCTGCCTGAATGATGAAAAAGCTAGACTTCCTTAAAGAAGTCTCCTTCAGGGAATTGAGTATATCATTCCCTGGGTTCTTAGAGCAGAACATGCAAGCTAGTTATAGAACATATTCTGAAAGGGCCCAGAAAGTCCCCATTTGCCTGCCTTTAACCATCTGAGCGGATGATCAGCTGGCCCGTTTGGTGATGGTTCCAGAGGGGCTCTGTTGTTACACCCTAGGCAATGTCTCATGCAAACCAACAGACAGATCTAGGAAGAGCCACTACTCATAATGACGTTTGTCTCTGAAGACAGAGAGGCTTTCTTCTCCCGTCTTGTCCAGTCTTGGGGACCCACTGGAGTAGTGCTACTCTGCTTTGTCCCATAGTGCTGCTGTGAGTTGAAATCAGCTTGATGATAGAGAGCTTGGTTTTAGAATTTTGAACCTTTTTATGGCTCCTGGTACATAGAGGGCCCAATTATATTTGTCATTTCTTGGGTTTCATAGGAAGCTGCTCTCCCACTTGTAGTATATGCCTGCTGTCATGTGATGGGGAACTTTGTAACTGTGACTCTAAAGAGACAGACCTCATCTCACCAACCCTGGGAATAAGACCCCTTGGGACATATTTGGGATGGTCTTCAAGAATTTCATAGAGCATGAGATGAAGTATTTCCTGAAAATTTGGAAGCCCCCTAGTGCATCTCATGGTATTGAAATCAATATTACTTCATTACCCGCCCTACCCCCATTTCATTCCAGATGTTTCCATTAAATACTTGGTTTCAACAAAAAACCCAAATCAGAAAATATAGATCTTGGAAAGGTTAACATTTATAGAGAGTTATATAACCTATCTAACTGCTGGTGAGTTTACCGATCAGAGTAGTTATATTATCTGAATGAATAGATGACACTTATATCAGGAGCCATTGTTTCTGTAGTTTAATTGACACAGGAATAGTAGCTAAGATAATCAAATTCTTTTTCCTAAGATTATTTTCTTAGGCTAATCTTTTTTAACTTCTCTGTTATTATTGCTTTCTCCACTAACAGGAAGATTTCTAGATATCCCTGGCTCTCCCTCTACTGGTATCCTGTGTTAGCCATGGTACTCCAGGGAGAAGACAGCAGACAGGAAGTGATAGAGAGATTGTTGGTCACAGAAACGTCTTTTAAGGAACTGGCTCGTGTAATTGTATAGGCTGGCAACCCAAATCTGTAGGTGAGGAAAGGCAGGCTACTCCAATAGAATATGTGTGTCTTAAGGCAAAGACCATCTCCCTTCAGAAATGTCAGTCTCTGCTCTTGAGGCCTTACAGCAATTGTATGTGGCCAAATCACATTTTCAAGGTAGTTTCTTTTACTTCGTAAATGCTGATTATAAATGCTAGTGACATCAGCAAAACACCTCCATAGCAGTATCTTGACTGGTGCTTGGCTAAACAAGTGGGCACTATAGCCTAGCCAAGTAGACACATAAAATTAATGATCACCCCCTACACTAAAAAAGAAATGTTATTAACAGAGATAGATATGCCTTACAAGGGGGTACCCCCAAACCGAAAATTGTGCTGGACAGAGTGAAGCTTTCATATACATTGCTCCCCCTGCTGGATGAGCATCAAGGAACTCTTTCTGAGCTAGTACACATAGTGGTATCACCTGGAAAGGTTCTCTCTGGTCACCGTGAATTTTTCATGTGAGCAGTTTTGCTCAGATCTTTTTTTTTTTGTGATGGCTGGTTTAAGAGAATAGTGTGCGGCTGTGAAATCTTGTTTCCTGCTTGGGAAAATTCCCGCAGAAACTGTTGTGGTGCTGAATACAGCTTACAAATACAGTGCTATGGGAAAAGCTCAAGTGTATGAATGGTTTGCTCATTTTTAAAAAGGTGAAATGTAAATTGATGACAAACCTTGTTCTGGATGTCTGTCAACATACCAAATGGAAAAAATGTTGTAGTACATTTGGAGTTCATTCCACCAGCAGACTGCTAGCCAAGCTTTCTATGTAGAGCAGTGGTTCTCAGCCTTCCTAATGCCGTGACCTCATGTTGTGGTGACACCACCCCCCAACCATAAAATTATTTTCATTGCTACTTTATAACTTTAATTTTTCTTCTGCTATGAATAGGGCAACCCCTGTGAAAGGGTCATTTGTTTCCCACCCCCCTCTCCCCGCAAAGGGGTCTCAAGCCACAGGTTGAGAACTGCATATGTAGAGGTTCTGAAAAGATTCCATAATTGTGTTTGACCAAAAGGCCCTATTTGTGGCTGACAAGGGACTGTTGACACAGTCATCCCAGTGTAAAATTTTTGGCAAAAAAAGATTCCTCTTGTTTCCATATACCTGACTCACCTGACTTCACTCTGTATGGCTTCTTTTTGTTTCTATGAATAAAGAGGGACATGACAGGACAGTGGTTTGATGATATCAATGAGGCGAAGAAAAAAACAAGGGAGGTGCTGTCAGTCATGCAAAAAATTGAGTTTGAAAAATTCTTCCAAGAATGGAATCACAGATTTAACAAACATGTTACTGTATTTTTTGGACCATAAGATACACCTAACCATAAGACACACCCAGTTTTTAGAGCAGGAAAACCAGAAAAAAAATTCTAAACCAAATAGTACAAGTATATTAAAATATTCTGGGGTATCACACCTTTGGATCATAAGATGCACCCTTGTTTCCTCCCCCCCTCCACTTTTTATTGGGAAAAAGGTGTGTCTAATGGTCTGGAAAATACGGTAAGTGTAATGGAGAGTACTTTGAAGGTGATATGGTTGTTTTGTAAGAAAAAATTTTAAAACATAGTTTAAAAAAATTCCGGTATATTTTGGGTACCTACTAATGTTCTTATTCACATACAGAATCATGATCAAGACTTTATACATAAAGGAATATAGAATCTTTTTTTTTTTGGTCCCCTAAGAGCCAGAAATTGTCACACACACACACACACACACAACCCTTACCTGTGAGAATGCTATCATGACATGAGGCTAGAATCCGTGCGGGCAACACAAAGAATTCTGACTGTTAATGTGATCAGAGGGTTCCTGCTAGCACACACTATTCACTTGGTTGCTATTCTAAAGGGTGGTGCTCTGAACTTACTCAACAGGACCCCCAAAGACAAACCTGGCAATCGTCTTCCATGAAGACTACAGCCAAGTAAACTCTATGAACTACTTCTATATCGTGAGGGGTCACCACAACGAGAATTGAACTAATTTGGTGTGTGTGTGCATATGTGTGTGTGCATGCGCACTACGCCCTGAAGATGCAATAATGCACACAAAATAAACAAGTCCCTTATCTTTCTAGTACTCTGTTTTTTTGTTTGTTAGTGTTTTTTTTGGGGGGCATCACAGCCTCTGGTGGTCATGGGAGCTACCCAGTGTCACTCCTGAGATCCACCACTGGATTTGAACCGCCAAGCCCGCGGGCCACAGTCCCACATTCAACCACTTACACCACCGGGGCTCAGCCCTTTCTAGTACTCTGATCCAGTGGGTGAGCCAAATAGTGGTCGCTCATCAGGCAAATTAAATTAAGCAGCAACTGAAGTAAGTGCTTTAAAAGAAAGATACATGGTACTAGAGTGGGTCAGAGGTCTTCCCCGAGGAAGACATGGTTGCATTAAAATAGAAAGAAGATGATACAACCCTTAGTAATGTGATTGAACTATTGAACTGTAAGATATGTGAAGCATATACCAATCGAATTGTTAAAATGAAAACAAAAAGGAAGAAGAAGAGGCCATAACTGGGCAAAGAGGAGGAAGACTGTCTTTTTCTTACCGAAGAAATGGCATGTACAAAGGACCTGTGGTCAGAGAGAGTGGCACTTTTGAGGAGCCAGATGAAGACATGAGTGGTGGAGACTCCTGGAGCCAGGAGGAAAGTCCTGCCACATGGAATTGCTCAGGGCTTCTCACCTTGGCATCCTCGACCTTTTGTGCCTGATAATCTGTGTTGGGAGTGGCTGTCCTAGGTGCTGTGAGGTCTTACCAGCATCATTAGCCCTTACTCACAGATGTCAGTATCTCCTCCTTCCCAGTTGTAAAAACCAAAAAAAAGTCTCCAGACATTGCCAGACGTCTTATGGTGGAACAAATCCCCTCTGGCTGAGAGCCTCTAGACCAGTGGTTCTCAACCTTCCTAAAGTCGCAACCCTTTCATACAGTTCCTCTTGTTGTGGTGACCCCCAACCATAAAACTATTTTTGTTGCTACTTCATAACTGTAACTTTGCTACTGTTATGAGTTGGTGACCCCTGTGAAAGGGTCATTCACCCCAAAGGGGTTGTGACCCCCAAGTGGGGAACCGCTGCTGTAGACTAGAGAGGCAGGCAGGGACCAGACCCTGTAGGTCCTGTGTGTTTCAGTCTCTCCTCTAAGCACTGGAGAAACTTTTAGGGATATGGAGAGGGGGCCACCACTCATCTGTCAGTATCTCTGGCACTTATGCCACTGGTATTTCAAACATCAGCAGGGTGGCTGTGGGGGCAGATTTCAGACGAGGAAGAAGGAGCTGGAAATCTATTTCTGAAAAAGTTAGCCGGAAAAAACCTTATGGAGTGGCTGAGCCCTGGTGGCGTAGTGGTTGTGAGCGGGACTGCGGCCCACTGGGATGGAAGTTCAATTCCGGTTCCCAGGAGCAAAGGCTGGGCCTCCTACTCCCACCACCTGAAGCAGTGATGCCTTAAAAAAAAAAAAAACCTTATGGATAAAAGCAGACCTCTGTGTGATGTCTCGCTCGACGGTGAGCTTCCTCAGCTTAGAAGGTACTCGAAAGCGTCGTGGGGAAGATCATGGAGCTGACCTTATTAACGTGGGTGGGGAAAAGCTTTGGGGACTTTCCATGGCTGATGATGGTATATTTCAAAATGCAAAGAAAGAGGCACATATGTGCAATAATAATTGTAATGAGGGATGAAGTCCGAATCAAGGGAAATTGGAAATTGTCAAAAATGGAACACTTTTTGAACCTTGATAGCCTAAGCACTAGTGAGTTGAAATAGGGCTCTTTCCAATCGATCAGATAATAGTCCTTGCCCTACATGAAAATGTTCATCTAGATTAACAAGTCAACTGCTAGTACCCAAAGATGATGAAATCGAACATTTTAAAAACCGACTTTTGCGGTCTGAAATCGATCAAACATACAATCAAGAGGTATTGATAATTACTAGCGATTAGAATGCAAAGGAACAAAGACAAAGGATTGATGTTGAAAAATAGGATCTTGGTGATAGACATGACCATGGAGATCACATCGTAGACTTGCAAAACTAATATTCATGTGAAGTACCTTCATTCACTAACATAAAAGGCTACATGTACACATGGACTTTGCCAGGTAAAATACAGAGGAATTAAATGAAGTGTCTCTGCAAAGAGACCACGAAGAAGCCCACGGTCATCAGTCAGCACAAGGGCAGGGCCTGATTATGGAGCTGATCTCCAGTTGGTCATAAACAAGTTCAAAAGGGGCTAAGGTCAAGTTAAAATCAGCTCCTGAAAGCCAAAGTATGACCTTGAGTATATTCCCCGAGTTTAAAGACCATCACAAAAATAGATTTGCTACCCTAAACATGAATGATCAAAGATTAGATTGATTGTGGGAGGGCACCATCCTATTTGAAGAAACCAATAAGCTTACTCACTATCGACAGTTGATTAGGACCCACAGTGAACTAACAGGGCAGGGTAAAATGACCCCCCCCCCCCCAGGTTGCCAAGACAGTCAGTCTGTTGGAGGCTAGAAAGCCCCACGTTTCCCCATGAAGTCCATTCGAATGGCTGCCAGACTAGTTAGCCATTCTGCCACCAGAGCTCTTTATTAAAGGTGATTTGAAAGACCAAAATGAAGACCTCAAGAACCCCCCAAATTTGCTCTTAAATGTACAAAACCTAGAACAAATGGTAACCACAGGCACCCTCCAGGTCTGGAAGGGAACTCAGCCTCCTGTGAGAATAATCGACCATGTCTGATCAAAAGGGCAGCATTTCCCCAAGGACAGAGGGTTGGGAAAGAAGACAGACTGGAACAGGAAACACTGGGAGGAAGTGGGGTCCCGAGACCAGACTGAGGCGATTGCAATGGGCAAACTGAGACCAACTATGAACCGCTTGTTGAATGTAAAACTTGTGACCTCCTCTGTAAACCTTCACCTCAATCAGATACATAAAGAAATACGTCAAAGAGCCAAGCAAAAGAGGTCCAAGGGCAACTCAGGAAGGCAAAGTATTATAATGAAATATACAAACACCAGGCTGAGCCCCGGTGGCGTAGTGGTTGTGCGCGGGACTGCGGTCCACTGGGATGGAGATTCAATTCCAGCTCCACGGAGCAAAGGCTGGGCCTCCTACTCCCACCACCTGAGGGCAGTGATGGCCCCCCCCCCAAAAAAAATACAAACACCTGGGATTAAAATACCAAGAGCAAAAGTCTATCTCATCCTGACCTCCCGAAGTCTGCGCTGATACAGCTAATAACCTCTTTGGCTACACTCCCCAGGCATCACAAAAAACCCTCAGATTTAGTATGATCGAATGGTGTGATCTTCTCTCACAGAAAGAGCTCCTCTCCAGCTTCCTCATTTTGGTAAATAGCACCGCCAGCCATCCACTTCCTCTAGCGTGAGTCATTCTTGCCCCTTTCTCTGCCTGACTTTATAAAGCCAGGTGTCATTGAGCCCTGATACTTGAACTTCCTGCCTGCCCATCCCACCCATTCTTGCCCTGTCCACCACCTGCCACCCTTCTCCCCACGGGTGACTGCCTTTCATTCACTAGGACTTGTCTAAAGCAAACATTGCCTATCCAACTCCCAGCGACTGCAGAGGACAGAGTAGACGAAGCAGAGGATTCCCTAGTCTTACATCTTTGTGGAAGCAAACTCAGGGACCTCTTGCTCCCCGGGAGGGGCTGTTGGGCGTGAACGGCTGGCACGTGGAGTCATGCTGGTAGCTTGGAGGGTCCAGAAGGAATGGGTGGGGGAATGGGAGGTGAGGATAGGGGTTTGGAGACAATGCGTATGATACAGCAGTGTGGGGAAGCCTGGCTCCCGACGAGGAGGGGAGAGGCAGGATGGATTTTAGAGAGAGGAAGGAGGATAAGTATGGTTCTGTTCAATAGGGAAGTATCCCACTGAGAGAGTGGGGCAGGCTGGAAGTCCCAGACTTACCGCAGGACTCTGTTCCTATGCACTGGGGACATAAGGGCTGGCCTGTACCTGCAGAGTGGTCAATTCAAAACTCCACTTCTCTGAGGGAGAAAGATAAGGCTCCCCCTGTAAGGACTTACAGTCTCAGGGACCCCAGGTAGGGTTGAAGAGTCAGAAATGAGTCCATGGCAATAGGTTTGGATTGATGGTTCTTGCCCTTGCCATTTCTTATCAGTATCTTTGTAAATCATGACACTGAGCATCTACCAGTGACAACATGGACAGATTATATGCTGCCATACTGCATGTATGTGTGTGTGTTGCTAATGATAAGATGTTCCACCACCACCCCACAAAACAAACCGAGACAAGGGCACATGCAGAAATGGGAATCCATGGGAAGTTGGAGATAGCTTATACAATAAGAAGGGGCTCTTTCTGAGTGGGGTGGGATGGCCTTCACCCCACCATTGTGTGGGAAGCAGGAAGAGAGAGGGAAGGAGTGGGTGTACATGTGAGGCAGCAGTTGAGGGGTATCAGTTGGGGGTGCGGGGAAGGGCATAGACTTAGAGCAGGGGTCCTCAGACTACGGCCCACGGGCCACATGTGGCCCACTGAGGATGTCTATCCAGTCCGCTGGGTGTTTTTGCCACCACTGCCTGTCCTCCTTAGGAGCTAACTCAACCCCAGGCCCACAGTGAATTTGTTCATTGTTTTTTTTTTAACTATAGTCCGGCCCTATAATGGTCTGAGGGACAATGAACTGGCCTCCTGTTTAAAAAGTTTGAGTACCCCTGGTTTAGAGGCTTGGGGCGGGAGAGTCGAGAAGTTTGAAATTAAGAGAATTATCATTTCCAGGAAGCAACAGGTCCTCGGTCACCGAAGAAAAATCAAATTGTGACAGGAGCTGTTCTGATGCATTTGGGCAATAGTCACAAAATGAAAAGAGAGATATGTTAAGCGCTCATGTTGATAAATACCCAGGGTCTTACATGCATGGTCTCCCACACTCCCTTCAGTGACCTGGTGGCGTTTTCCCTGTACCCTGGAAGGAACTAAGGCCATAGGCTCTGAGGGGCTTGTCTCGGACAAGATCCTGGAGGAGCTGGGCCTGAAGCCAACCACTGTCACCGCAGAGCCCACTGCTCACCCTGGGGAAGAAGACCTACCCAGGAGTCCATTCAGAGTCAGAAAAGCAGACGGTCTGCCAAGCTCCTCTTCAGTACCCCTCCTCTCTCTTTCCTCGTCTTTCTAAATATATTTTTTCCCTACCGGCAGATTTTTTTAAGTAATCAGAATGTTTATAGTTCCATACGGACAGCCCACAGTGTGGGGGCAGAAGCTAGCTGTGTGGGTCCATTTGGGCTGACAAAATATAGCTCTCCTTTTTCTGGAAAACTTCCTGGCTTGGCTCTCTCTCTCTTCAGGCCCACAGTGTGCGGTTCATGGAGTTCTCGGAAGTGGAGAACCAGGATGACTACTACAGCCCGGAAGCCGGCGGGATCCGCATCCAGGACCCGCACGGCGTGTCCATCATGTATGACGCGGCCTTGCAGGATCTGCAGGAACGAGAAGCCGAAATGCTGCTGGTGGCCAGCCATTACGTCGAGAAAGAGAAAAGTAAGAAGCTGGGTTTGTGAAGGTTACCGTACATGGCTGCTCATGGAAAAGGTTGGTGGTGGGAGACCGCCTGCCCACAGCCCCCTCGGCAGAAAGGGCTCATCCTCTGCCTCGGAAAACCCAGCCCCGGAAAGGAAACCCGAGGGTGCACAAAGACACACCCCTGCACACGGGGAGCCCCTGGGAGTCGGAGTCAACTGCCCAACAATGGGTCTTGTGACCCCAATAAAGAAGTACATACCCACCTGATACTATCTGACAAGCCATGGAGCATGTGTTCTTGCCCCCAAACTCCCCCTCCCATACACATGTCCATAACACCCATTTGAGAAAAAGGAGGACTCTTTTTTCAGCTCAGGCTCCTCTTCTTTCCCTCCCAGGCCTCACCGGCTTGTCCTGGTCTTGCTTAGATGCCCCAAGGGGCCCCCTGCATCTCTGCATCGCCCACTGGGTCTGGGGAGGAGGTATGGTGCGGGGGCCCTCAGGGAAGCAAAAGAAGCAAGAGAAGCTCGTGGTTTTTGTCCTTCGCCCTGAGTGAGACAGGAAGGGCGACATTTTGAGGAAGCTACCTTTAGAGACAAGTCAGCCCTGGGCTCCTAAGAAAAAGCCACCCCGATGCCTGCTCACTTAGAAACGTGGCTAGAGGGGTTCCAGGGAAACAGTCACTCAAGCTCAGTCACTGCATTCCTGTGGAGTCAGTTCCCATGGAGAGCGAGCCCACAGGACCGCAAAGAAGTGCCCTTAGTGCTTCGGAGGCTGTCCCTCGTCCAGACAGCAGATGGCCATATCTTTCCCCCACCGGTGGCTGGAGGGTTTGAACTGAAGACTTGTTGATGAGCAGCCTAACCCTTAGAGCAGGGGTGCTTAAGACGTCAATCACGATCGACCTGACTCTTAAGTCTAACACCAAGCCTCATCCTCATCCTGACCCATCTATTTGATTAATGATCTGTGATCTACCCACACTACGTTTGTGATGGACATATTGAGCACCCCTGCCTTACACAGTGCCCCCAAGGGCTCCTTCATGCAAGTCCGGTAGCCCATGAACTGCACCCCCTTGTTCTCTGAGCACCACTCAGATATGTGCCCATTGTAGGAACGGCTCTGGTGAGAGCGCTGCTTTGGAGAGAAGAGGGCAGAAAATAGCTTTACCTCTGCAATGAGCTAGCGCTTCTAGAGGTTTAAGCCCTTTGTAATGTATGGAGACTTATGATTCAGGTCAATTTGTGTTCATTGATTCATAAAATGCATCCTGCTCACTGTGCTCATCATATTCATAAAATGTAGCTCTCAGGACCTTGACTTGTCAATTAAACTTTCAGATCTCAGACAGAGTGAATTTAACATAGGATTGAACTCTTTGTCCTATCTTTGCCCAAGCCCATTGGGATCTGAGTCTTGGGCAGCCCAGATGACGCCCAAGGTTCCAGGGCATTTAACTTCAGTTCTTGGCTTTTATCTTCACTGATGATTCCACGTCTCATCGTGTCATGTTTGTTTCTGCGAGTTTATAGTGCTATAAATGATTTCCAGCTGCTTAGAATATGATAAAGTTATGAAAATAGTCACTTAACTACTTAACTACTGTGAGTTAGTCACAGAGAGTTAATCATTGTGAAATGATTTCCCAACAGCTGCGAGAGAAGCCCCTGACCAGTCTCTCACTCCTCTCAAAGAAGCAGAAACACCTGACTAATGCACTTGGACTGAGTCCGTCCCCATCACAGAGACCCCGTAGAACAGGGGTTCTCAACCTTCCTCACCCCGCCACCCTTCAGACAGTTCCTCATGTTGTGGTGAACCCCCCAACCATTACGTGATTTTCATTGCTACTTCATCGCTGTCACTTTGTTACTGTGATGGATTGGGCGCCCCTGTGAAAGGGTCGTTTGGCCCCCAAAGGGGTCTTGACCCACAGGTTGCGAACTGCTGCTGTCGAGGATTTCTGAGACTGTCAATCTTGACAAGTACAGAAAGCTTCATCTTTCCCTCGAAGATCCGCTGGTGAATTGGAACCACTGACCTGATGATTAGCAGCCTGGTGACTCATCCAGACTGCCCTTTTTTTCTGCCCAGTACCTATCATCTGCTTGATAATCATTGAATGTAAACCTGAAGGTCTCTGACCTTCTCCCATGTCGTCCTGAAATAGGCCTCTTGAAGTATAAAAAGCATTCACACTACCAGAAGGACAAACTTGTGTTCAGGAAAACACTTTAAAGACAATGACGCTTGTCTTTATTGGTTTGAGTAATTAATGCAGCTAAAGGAATATCTTAGAAACAGCTCACGAAACATTTTGACTAGGCTGCCATCAACTGAATTGGATTTGATGTTTATACACCAAAGCTGTGTTTTTAGAGATGAAATGTGTTTGCCTTTACACGATAGATTTGAGGGCATTATAGCATAGATTTTGTGTTCACGGAGTTCTGGTTTTATCTCTAAAACGAATCTATAAAGCTAAAAATTGAAAGCAAAATGAGAACGCTCTGGGACAGAAGTCAGCATGTGTGAACCGAGGCCCTGGTCTTTGCAGGAGGCTCCTGAACTCACGCCCAGGAATCCCAGTGGCTGGGCAGTGTTCCATCCCTGAGACCATCAGAGGGACACATGACTAACAGGAAACAGATTCTCTGTCCCTGATTATCCCTCCACCCCCTCGCCAGGTCACACAGAGGACAGCACTTCCAAGGCTGCCGGGGACTGGAGATGGGCCCATGCAGGTGTGGACAGGTTTGCGGTGCTGTATGACTTGTGGACTTGGGAAGCTGCCTTTCTAGAACATAAGCGCCAGGTATTTTTACCTCGAAGACCAAATGTGTTAAAATCTCCTCTCTCTTCTCCTTCTTCTCTGCCCACCCTCCCCCACCCCTCCACTCACAACTCAGTGAGTATTTTAGTGCAGCTGTTAATAAATGAATCATTTTTTTCAAATGATCAGAGCTCATTGTAAGAATGTGAATACCTAATGTTTTCTTTACAGTGATTCTTTTGCCATAAAAGGGAGTCCCCAGGTTAGTACGAAAGGTTAGTGTGCTTAGCTGCTAATGAGAAGGTTGAGTGTTCAAGGTCACCCTGAGGTGCATCGGAAGAAAAATCTGACACTCCTTCCAAAAAACAAGTTCTGACACACGTGAAGTCACCATGACTTGGAGTTGCTTCCACAGCAACTGGATTAGTGATCATTAAAAACATAAAAGTCAATTTTTCTACTCCTAACTTTTCAGGCACAACATATTAGAAGGCTAGATAATCTCAACCTTTCTTATAATATTTATGTTTCTAGTGAGAATGTATAATGATCTCACTTACACTCATTGACCACTCGTGGGGACAAACCTTCCTCTGCTAAACACAGGTCAGCTTATTGAGCTTGTTGGTAACCTTTCAAAGTGTCGGCCAGTTGACGGAGAGGTGCTGAGCTCAACAGTACCAAGAGAGTAAATTTAACTCAACCAAGGAGCTCGTGATAACATCACCATGACACCATTCACCATTCCCAGCCCAATAATAAGTGAAGCCTCCTAATAAATATAACCAGTTTTCATTTGGATCTTCAGTAGTGGATACTCACCAGCGGGTGGGAGTTTACTTATCAATCATTAAGTATTTGTCCTGTACCAGGTAGTAACTTCTGCAGGCCTGAGGGATACAGTAAGAGAGCTCCCTGGTTGTGCAGTGGGTAAGCACTTGGTGCTAACTGAAAGATCAGCGACCCAAGCTCACCAGTTGCTTTGCAGGGGGAAGACGTGGCAGCCTACTTTCATGAAGATTTACCGCCTGGAGTAGCCCATAGGGTAGTTCAACTCTGCCCCGTAGGGTGAGTGTGAGTCAGAATGGACTCGCTGGCAATTAGTTTTTCAGTTGTAGATAAATAAGACAGCGTGAGTTCTATATTTGAGGAGTCTATAAAAGTTGATCATATTCCTAAGCAAAAATTATAACCCAGGGTCTAGTAGTGTACCATGGAGGATGTATAAAGAGCCATTGGGAACCCACTGGTCAGAGGGAGAGATTTGGGGTGTGTGTGTGTGTGTGTGTGTGTGTGTGTGTGATGGGGTCGGGGTAGGGTCTTAATTATTTAGTGGTATGATAACTAAAATCGTAGCAACCTAATAGGACAGAGTAGAACTGTCCTGTGGATTTCTAAGACCTTAAATTTTATAGGAGTAGAAAGCCCCATCGTTTTTCCTTGTTGCTGCTGGAGGTTTCAAACTTACAACCTTGCGATTAACCCAACTTGTAACCCTCTATGCCAGCAGAGAGTCCGAAGGGCAGGGAGTTTTTTGATGAACAGAAACAACATCATTGGATGGCTTTAACAGGCGTTTGTTTTCTCACGGATCAGGAGGCTGAAAGTCTGGTTCTGGGGCACAAGCTCAGGGGGAAATCGCCATGGGGTGCCCTGGGTAACACATTGTGCTGATTATGCACCTTAAGGTCAGTACACTGAATCCTCCAGTCACCCTGCAGGAAGCTGGGAAATTGTCTGTTCCCATAAAGTTCCACCACCTCACAAGCTGTAAGGTCACTTGCTATGAGTCACAGTGGATTTGATGGCAGTGGATTTGGTGTTTGAATTTTAGCTCTTTTCACCCACAGTTTGGGTCCTCATCTCATTTCGCTGTTTGTGCGCCAAGCTTTCTTTGGAGATCTCGATGTGTCTTGGCATCAATCTTGTCCCTGGGTCTAGGAGGCTCCCAGCACAGGAAACTCTGCTCCAGACTCCCCTTTCTTAGTGGTTGTCAGGCCCATTGGATGGCCTACTTGCTTGTTTAATTGAAAAGAGTTTGACTCACGATACGGCCTCTAGACCAGAGGATGTACACTGGTATAAACAGGAGCTAGACACATGGGGAATTCAGGACAGATGATCCCTTCAGGACCAGTGGTGAGAGTGGTGATACTGGGAGGGTGGAAGGAACGTGGAGTAGAAAGGGGGAACCAATTGCAGGGATCTACATATAACCTCCTCCCTGGGGTATGGACAACAGGGAAGTGGGTAAAGGAACACATAGAACAGTGTACAATATGACAAAATAATGATAATTTGTAAATTATTAAGGGTTCGTGAGGGAGGGGAGTGGGAGGGAGGGGAAATATGAGGAGCTGATGCCAAGGGCCTAAGGAGAAGGAGGATGTTTTGAGAATGATGATGGAAACAAATGTACAAATGTGGTTTGCATATAATAGATGTATGTATTGCTCATGATAAGAGTTATATCAGCCCCCAATAAAATGATTAAAAAAAAAAAAGATACAGCCTCACCTGTGGAGTGCATCCTGCCTCATTAACATCCTAGGCTTGAGAGCTTACAGTACATAGGATAATGGAATCGGATCACAAAAATGGAGGATAATTACATCATCCTGTGAATCATGGTCTATCCAAATTGACACACATTTGGGGGGAATGCAATTCAATCCATAACAGTGGAATCCTGGGGTAGAGGAAATGCTGAGACATCATACTAGATGAACCTTTGCTACCAAAAAAAATGTGTAAGAGGTCACTTGACTAACAAAGAAATGTATAGAGGCAGAGGAGCTAACATTAGCAAGGTCAGGGAGGTACAACTTGGGAATGACCAATTTGAAGAACGAGAAGGTTGACATAGCTAGGATGTAAAGACATAATGGGAAATGAACTATGTGTTCTGTTTGAAGGCACAGAGGTCCTGTTAGTCCATACTATGTTTAGAATTCATCTTCTAAGCCAAGACAACCCACTGGTGAGTATCAATAGGGAAGAATGCACTAAGACTTTTGTTTTCTACTGTGTGAGTAATGGATTCAAATAGAGAGCTCCTGCGCAAAGAGGTATAACACAATACAGTGATCTGAAGAGTTGGAAAGGGGGACCTCAAATTAAGGTGTGAGCAGGGAGAACAGGAAGGAGGTGCAGACCAGAGAATATTTTGCAGAAAGTAGAATTAGATTTGAAGACCAGACGTTGGAGTAAAGGAGTTACAGTCAAGTCAAACCAACTTTCTCAGGGTCAGTGAGGAGAGGAGTGTTCAGAGGTGGAAGGTAATATTGAGTCTCGGCATGAAAAAAATTATAAATTATCAAGGATTTATGCAGGAGGGTGGAGAGAATGAGCTGATATCGAGAGCTCAAGTAGAAAGAAAATATTTTGGCAATGTTGATGGCAATCTATGTGCAAATGTGCTTGACATCATGGATGGATTGTCATAAGAGCTGTAAGAGCCTCCAATAAAATGATTTAAAAATAATAAGGTAAAAATATTGAGTCTAGGACACAGGCAATTGAAGGGAGTTTTCTAAAATCCAGATGTGGATGTTTTGAGGGGAAACCTCAGGTTTGAATCTCAACAGCAGGTATGAGTTAAGGTGTGGCGTTGGATGTTGAACACCATCAAGGAATCTGAATGACTGGGAAATGCCAGAGATGTCTGCAGATGGGTCCCTATGAAATACCGACAAGGAAGGTTTTTCATCTCAGATGAAACTAGAAGAACTAGGGCTGAGTCCCGGTGGCATAGTGGTTGTGCGCAGGACTGCAGCCCACTGGGATGGAGGTTCAATTCCAGCTCCCAAGAGCAAAGGCTGGGCCTCCTACTCCCACCACCAGAGGGCAGTGATGCCTAAAAAAAAAAAAGAAAGAAAAGAAACTAGAAGAACTAGATGGTACCCAGCTACCACTCCTGACCATTTTGATTAGGATCACAATAGAGGAATCTTTATCCAATGCAAAGAAAGTGTGGAACTGAGCGGAAATTCTTTAGAAGTTCAGCTTTATCCAACTGACTTTCCCCAACCAGAAGACTATTGCTCTGACTTAAACCTTAAGCCAAACCTTAAACTAAAATTATCCTCTGAGGTCACCTTTTGGCTAAATACCAGATTGCTTCATAAAATTAATCATTAATGACTCATGAGTAAGGAGCTCCCTTAAAAAAAATCACCTCTGGGAGACCAAACAGTCAAAAATTACCCTAGACTTCAGATGCAAAGATGGAAGGACAAGGACACCAGAGAGCTGGAGACAGTGCAGCTTGCAGGCCATGAATTGGGGGGGGGGGGTGGCCTGCCAGGAAGACGGAGCCAATAACACCGACCAGCTTGTGTAGAAATTGGCAAATGGGAACTTAACTTACTGTGTAAACTTTCACCTTAAACACTATATATATATATATGTGTGTGTGTGTGTGTGTGTGTGTGTGTGTGTGTGTTTATTCTATGGAACAATCAGCAACTGAGAAACCCCAGAAAGAACAGTGGTGTGAGAGCCACCAGGACAGTGTCTTACGTGGGAGAGACTCGTACTCATGTGGAATACAGTGAAACCTCAGGAGAGATGATTTGAAAACCAGGCGTGGGGGCGTGGGGGCGGTCAGCTGTCAGGAGGCCATCAGCAGTTCTGTGGAAACTGTCAGAAGAGCCTGAGGATGGAAGTCAGATTCTAGTATTTCGTAATGTGGTCAAAGATGCGGTGTGGGATGTTTTCTTTGAGTTGTTTTTCTAGTAGAAGGGGTGGTTTATGATTCATCCATTCTTTGGTACGTTACTGAGATATATAGATCCCTCACTTAAAAAAAAAGCAAACGAACATCTTGGCTTAAAGCAGGGGCTCTCAAACTATGGCCTGAGGGTCACTTGCAGCCCGCCGAAGACATCCATCTGGCTCGCAGTGTGTTTTTGCCACCGCTGCTGTCCTGCTTAGCAGCCGACTCTTCCCGGGTCCACAGTGAATTTGTTCATAGCCATTGTCTTTTTAAACTATAGTCCAGTCCTCCAATGGCCTGAGGGGCAGTGAACTGGCCCCCTGTTTAAAAAGTTTGAGGACCCCTGGTAAAATGTGCAAGTCTTGGGTTTGGACATCTGTTTTCTGAACTCTATGGGAGTTGGGGCTGCAGCCCCTATCTAGCCAATTAGAATCTGACTTTGATAAATAGATTAAATAGGAAATTTAGATTAGCTGTAAAGTTTGGGAAGCCTATATGAAATGTAATTAAGATAGAATTCCACAACTCAACTCATTGGTCCTGGCAAGGGTACCTTTCCTGTGCTGTCTCTTCACATCTTCCCCATTAGCAACCCCCGGTCTCTGGATTGTCTTAATTTAGTATTCTGTATTACCTCTCCAGATTCTAATATGCATTGCAATGACTACACAGAACTCACAATGTTCATAATAAATTTGCATTTTCAAGGAAGTTGACAAGAAATACTCAGGATATAGTTGTCTATCAGGACATGTTACATAATTCTTTCAAGTCTGTTAATATCCTAACCACTCCTCTATAGGCATCAACCCCAGAGTATTCAACTCAGGCCCAGCTTCCCCAATTATGTGCCCAGAAGCATCTCCCTCCACAAGCACCTCCCTCCACAAGCCAGCCTTTTGCACAGAGACACTCACCTTTACTTGTTTCATGGGTTGGAAGTCTGCTGCTATATTCCGTGCTCAGGCTCCTATTTCTGCCGCTGCTCCTCTTCTTGCAACTCTGATGGATCTAGGGGGTTCACCGCAGAGGGATTTGGGGTGCAGAGTATATGTTCTGCTTCTGGCTCTTGCTGGTGAGGAAATCCCTCCTGCTTCTTGAGAGGGCTCATTTTATACACAGCCGGATGGCATTCCAAGGAATCCTGCTCACAATTGCTCACAGGTGAATCCTATCAGTATCTTCTCTCCGCCCCCCCCTCCCGTCTTGCCTTCGTAACCAGACATTTGCAGGACAGGGTCTTTTGGTGGAACTTAGGAGACTTTGGCTAGAAGAGACACATGAAATTACTGACTCCTATATAGACCCCAGCTAAAGTGACCAGACATCCCGCTTTTAAACAATTTTTCCCGTGTCCGGTGACATTTTAAAAAATTATCGGTTTTTGGAAAGAATGCAGGACAAGCTAGGGAACAGCAGGAGAACAGGAAGGATATACCCCCCCCCCCCCCCCCCCCCCCCCCCCGCCCCAGTCAATGGCGTCCCGCTTTACCAATGTTAAAATCTGGTCACTTTGGCCTAGGGGTCTCTTCTGTGGAACAGAGGTTACGTGTTGGGCTACAAACCACAGAGTCAGCCGATCAAAACAACCAGCTGCTTCTCAGAAGAGAGGGGAGGCTTTTCACTCTGATAAAGAATTACAGCCTCAGAAACCCACAGATGCGAGTTCTACGCTGGCCTTTTGTGTTGCTATGCATGGTCTTGACTCAATGGCAATGAGTTTGCTTGTTCTTTAATAGAACCAGCTGAAATCCATATCGAAGGGTGTTGCCTTTGATTTTCATTAGTGCCTCCAGCCCCCTTTCCTTTCAGCAAGTAGAGTGTGCCCTTTGCACTCTCCAGTTTGCTAATAAGCCTTCCTCCTCTAAGCCTGATGCTGTACTCGCTGTCATATGAAGCAGCTCCCCAGTCCTGCTCACCAGACAGATTGAAGTCTGGTAAAGGAGCACAACTCAGATGCATACCTTTCCTGGTTTTAAACCATGCGGTCTCTCTTACCTCTTTTCTAACAACTGTTCCTTGGGTATGTACAGGTTGCACACGAGCACATTCAAGTGTTCTGGGCTTCCCGTGCTTTCCAATGGCATTCATAGTTTTTATGATCCCCACAAATTGAATACCTTTGCATGGTCAAGGAAACACAAGTAGACATCTCTCTGGTAGTCTCTACTTTCAGCCAAGATTCATCTGACATCATCAATGATATCCCTCATTCTATATCCTTCCCTGAATCCAGCTCAAATTTCTGGAAGCTTCCTGCTAATGTACTACTACAACCATTTTTTTGAATGATTTTAAGCAAAATTTTACTTCGATGTGGTCATAATGATATTGTTCAGTGATGTATGCATTCTCCTAGGTCATCGTTCTTTGGAATGGGCACAAATATGGATCTCTTGTAACCAGTTGTCCAGGTCTGCCAAATTTCTTGAGATAGACTATTGAGTGCTTCCCCTGCTTTCTTAGTTTGTTGAAACTCTTCAGTAGGCATTCGGTCATTTCCTGGAGCCTCATTTTCCACTCCTGCCTCCAGTGCATCTTGGACTTCTCCTTGCAGTACCGTTGGTTCTTGATAAATGCTACCTCTTAAAATGGTTGTATATTGACTAGTTCTTTTCGGTACAGTGACTCTATTCTTTCCATCTCCTGTGGATGCTTCCTGCAGCATGCAGTATTCTGCCCATAGGATCTTACAATATTACGACTCAAGGCTTGCATTTTTTTCTTCAGTTCTTTCAGTTTAACATTTGGCAGGCATGTTCCTCCCCTTCAGTCTTCTAACTCCAGGTCTTTGTTGAACTTATTGTGATTTGTTTTGCCTTCCCAGGCTGCCCGTTGTAGGTTTCTGTTAGTTCTTTTACTTCATTGCTTCTTGCATCCACTTTGGCCACTGTTCTCTGGTCAAGAGCAAGTTTCCGAATCTCTTCTGAAACCACGTTTGGGCTTTTCTTTTTAATCACGTTTTGCTTTCTTCAGGTATGATGTCCTTGATGTAATCCCACGATGCATCTGGTTTTCGGTCATTAGTGTTTAATGCATCAATTCTGGTGGAATAGACTCAAAGTTGTGTTTTGGCTCTCCTGGATTTCTTAAGATTTTTTTCAGTTTCAACCTGAACTTGCGTCAGACTGTGTGATGGTCTATTCCACAGTCAGCTCCTGGCCTTATTTTGAACGATGATATTTTGAGTTTCTCCATAATCTCTTCTCACAGATGAAGTTCATCTGATTCCCAAATATTCTACCTGGCAAAAGTCATTTGTATAGGTGGCATTTGTGTTGTTAAAAAAGACATTTGTGGCTGAGCCCTGGTGGCCTAAGTGGTTGAGTGCAGGACTGCAGTTCAAATCCAGCGGCGGCTCTCAGGAGCAGCGCTGGGTAGCTCCCACGACCACCAGGGGGCAGTGATGCCTCCCCCCCCCAAAACCAAACCAAAAAAAAAATGGCATTTGTAATGAAATCATGATTGGTCTTTCCAAATTCTATCATGTGATCTCTAGCTTTTTTTTCTTGTATCACTAAGGTCAAACTACTGATACTTTGTTTGCAATGTTTGCATTCCAATCACTTGTAATTACCAATGTATTTTGATTACATGTTTGATCAATTTCACACTGAAGAAGTTGATGGAATTCTTTCATTTTTTTATCCATGGATTTAGTAGTTGGTGCATACATTTGAGTAGTAGTTGTAGACATACAGATATTATCCTGTCACAAACAGCTATGTGCTTCAAGACAAGTCTTGAAATCTTTTTTTTGCCCCCTCCCTTGCCCTTTAAATCTTTTTATGATAAATTTGACACCATTCTTCTTGAATTTGTCATTCCAATCATAGCAAATCATATCGTTGCCTTCAAAATGGCCAGTCCCAATGACTTTCAAGTTATGCCCCATCCTCAGGTACAGATTCTGAAATCTGTGCTCTATCCATGTCAGTAAGGTTGTCTCTACTATGAGGAGGTAAAACTCCAATCATAGTTTGAGTGGCTTCCAATCTGAAGGGCTCATCTTCTCGTATTCTGTCCCGGCCCGCGGGACACTCGAACGTGGATTCCTGGGTCCGGAGCCTGAAAGATGAAGATGGGTAGGAAACGCAAAGAATGGAGACAAGACAGGAGTCTGATCAAGTCTCGTTTATTAGGGAGAAATAAAACAAGTTTATAGGGTAAGCAAGCCTAGGCAACAAGCCAAGGTATGAAACAAAGTTATTTTCAAAGTTAACAAGTGAAGGTCAGCACACCTGCAAGTCAGAGGATACTCACAAATGCTCTATTCACTACCTATATCATCTTATCCAGCCTCGAAGGCCAGGGCCGTCCCCACAACCACCTTCCAAAGGAGGCCAGCTGTTCACAGCTCAAGGTCTATGCAAAAGTTACAAAAGTAACAGACCATAAATCTCAGCAAATGACCGTGACAGAGTTCAGGCTGCGTGACTATAGCCAGGCCAAGCATGTCCGGCCTGGATGGCTCCGGACAGTATTCCATCAGGTTTTATTCCTTTGCTACTCATCAGGTTTTCGATGGCTAATTTTTCAGGAATGGACTGCCTATTCCATCTTCTTAATCTGAAAGCTCTGCTTAAACTTACCCACCATGGTGACTTACTGGTCTTTGAAATACGGATAATATGACCTCCAGCCTCATAAGTGCATGAAAGTCACTACAGTATGACAAACTGACAGATGAATGGGGAGAAGTAACCATACTTTGTCTAAATGTTCCTGAAATTACAGTTGATGTGAATTTAGGTGCATTATGAGATTCATAATCAATAGTATCCAAAGGTGATTATTGCGCTGTCTGTCAATTCTCTTCACAGACAACAAGCACACATTTTCAGAGTAACTTTAACTCATACTTGGAACACTAAAAGGATTTTTCAGGCATCATACCTTTGGAAAGCAGTACAAACAGCTTCTCTCATAAGTGGTGTCTAGCACTGATTTTCTGTTTCATACATTCATTTGGCCTAAAGTACTGTTCTGCAGAGTTTTTGAAAGCCCAAAAATGAAAGAAAAAGGTTGAAGTAAAATTAATATAAACACAGTAAGGGGTGAGACAATTTATCTCAGCTGTTTTGTTCTAATATTCAATTCATACTAACAGTGTGTACCACATATATTTTGCCCAAGAGCTGGTCTCTGACATACACGGGTGACATTTGGAGACTCCTAAGACAAATACCAGCCGAGTGTGTTCATGGAAACGGGCCAGTTAGCAAACATAATAAATGGAACCCATGAGTCAGAAAGATCAGGCTCCCAGCCCTACTGGACACAGTCTATCATAAACTGTGCACGGGTCTACTTGAAGGCTGCTGCAGGTTGAGGTCAAAGACGGAAAACGTCTCCTTAATGTCAAAAGAGAGTTCTGTGTCCTTTCTTGACAGCTAGTGTTGTCAGATAAGTGATTGCAATATTGAGGACACACTTATAACATCTATTCTTTTTTTTTTAACATCTATTCTTCTAAAATTGAAACTTACATGGACATCCTGAATTATTATTTGCATAATCTGGTAACCCTATCAACAATCAACATGACCATGAAAGCTTAGCCCAGGCCCTCACTGGCTAGTGTCATCAGCAAGCACTCCCTCTCCCCTAACAACTCCCTGGGAACTTCCCCCGCCAAGCAATCAAACAATAAAGCCATTTGTACAAAAAGAGGTCACAGCAGTATCAGTACTATAAACCGGCCCTTGGGATTGCTTTGGCCTGGCCCCAAAGGTTCAAGTTAGACCAGAATGAATTAGAGAAGTTACTGTTTTCTTCTTAATCTCCTGCACAGGCTGAGTGACACCTTTCTTAAGCCAGAGTCTTGTCACTTTGCTTTCTCTGCTGTTTACTAATTGAATGTCACCCTAGAGAAGAGTTTCATGGGGGACACGCGGTCATTTTGATCACCGTGCTTGCTGCATTTTCACCGGCACTTCCTTTAGAGCCTCTTCACCTTCCTCCGTGTCACATGCGATGATGTGTGTGGTGTCCGACTTGTGGGGCAGCTTCCGGTGTCCCTACCAATCAAGAGAGGCACATGACGCAGCATTCGGCTACTAAACAGACGTCATAGCAATGAACAGTCTAAAGGTCATACGCGGAGTTGGCATGAGTCCGACGCATGGCAGCTGGTTTGGGTTTGGGAGCGCTAGGTTTCTGGAATGGTTTCTCTGGGATCGTGAGTCCCACCACTAAAAGAATTCACGGAGCAGCAGCAGCAGCACTTTTGTAAACCCAAGTGATTGTTATGAGGGAAAGGAGAGTTTCAAGTAGGACCGTCTCCCACAGGCACACGTGACCTCTGGAAAGCGTTCAAGGCCGCAGGAGAACACGTGGGAATTGGTGACTGGAGATGGCTGTTTCAGGGGATGTGGAAAAACACCTGGAAGGAATGCTGCAATAGGAAGTGGAACCAGGGAGTGGAACCTGGAGCAGGAACCAAGAGCAGGAAAATCCCAAAAGAGCTAGAGGGGGAATCTCACCCTCCACTTGCAAGAGCACAACTGAAAAAGAAAGAGAAATGGGGAGCTTTTTATCCCCGCCCAGTCCTACTGGCTGGGGAGGGCGGGTGGAGGGTATTGGCCCCCTTTATTGGCTGGGTTTAGGTGTGATGTCATCTTACTGGTACCTACAGTGGCTGTGCCCAGGTTGGCTTCCACCTGGGTCCCGGCATGCTCAGTTCTGGATTTTCCCATAGGTGTATCTCATTAGTGTGTTTGATTTCTTTCCAACTCCTTTATTGTGGCCCTGACAGCCTTTCCACTGAGGCAGGCATTCAGGAAGACAGACCCTCTTTATCCCTAAGCTTGTAGCCTTGCTAATAAGTCTGAGAATATGAATGCGAAGTTTTAGCGAAGGTTCAAAACAATTCAACTAGGGCCCAGTCTGAGCTCGTAAAGTAAAACCAAACGTTTCAAAAACAGTAGAGCAACAGAGGCATGTGAAGGAGGTAAGATCAAGGCCTAAAGGTCCAACGTCTGCAAAGACTGGGGCGCTCGAGGCTGGCACTTCAACGTGATGGGCTGGAACAAAAACACAGGCGGTCTGGATGGGTGGATTTCAGTACATAGTGGACGGGGCGGTTGACAGGGTGGTCACAAGCTAAATTATTTTAAAGCATTTCTTGAGGGCCGCTGAGAGGACGTCTGGTGAGGTCTTTTGTGGCGATCCCACCGCAACCGCATTCCCCCGATCTCGAGTAAGCTGTGTAAGGAACCCCGGTGGTGCAGTGGGTGACGCGCTGCAGGGCTAAACTAGCCGCCAGCTGCTGAGGGAAAGCTGAGGCTGCCTACTCCCGTTGAGGTGTGTACAGTCTTGGAAACCCACTCCCTTAGAAACGGACTCTCTCGTTACAGAGTCGCTGAGCGTCTGAAGCCCCTCAATGGCAGTAAAGTTTTAGTCAGCCATCCTTTATCTTCCACGGAAGACACGGCGTGGCTGTGAGCAGGGTCTAGCGCGGGGTAACACGCCATTCTGTTGCACGTGAGGTCCCGCTACATCAGAACCAGCTCCACTCCATGGGATCTCACACCAACCACAAAGGGTTTGAAGTCTTTTGCTATGGATGAAGTCTAAGGGTTTGAACGTTTCAGGGGGAATAAGCAGGAGCTAAGCTGGCACGACAGGCCTTCAGCTGTGGGTCAAGTGCTCCAAAGTCTGGACCGCTCACACAAACCTTCCTCGTGCTCCCCTGCGAAGGTGCATCCAAGGTCCTTTAGCCCAAGGGTGCCCAAAGGGCAGCTTGAAAAAAATGGCTGTTCAGGAAAGTGTCCCAGGCTCTTGAGACCCTTCCTTGAGAGAGCTAGTGGCTCTTTATTAAATAGGTGCTCATTGTTTAATAATAAAGCAGCCTTTGATTCTGAGCCTGCTGTTGACTTCTGTGTGGCTCCATTGGGAACCACGGGAGTGAGGATGAGCAAGACCCAGCTCTTCCTGAGTTTGGTCTAACAGCCAACACAAGAGCCCACCTTACTCCCCCACCAGGTAGAGAGGGGGAAGTTATAAAAGCAACAACATGCAGAATGAAATGCCTTTTGTTACCAGAATCATCTAGATAGAGCAAGGGTTCTCAACCTTCCTCATGTTGTGGCCCTTTAATACAGTTCCTCATGTTGCGTTGACCAACCCCCAACCATAAAATTATTTTCAATGCTACTTCATAACTGTCATTTTGCTCCTGTTATAAATCCCAAAGGAATCACGACCCACAGATTGAGAACCGCTGATCTAGAGGTCTCAAAGGGAAGAGCTGTGCCCTCCACTTCTGAGGTTGTTACAGTGGTTGAACCAGGCTCCTTGCCAATGAAATCTGTCCTCTGCATAGCCTCCAGGAGCCCTAACCAGCGCTTCCTCAGGAGAATGACCTGGTGGTCTGCTTACAGGAAGAGCCAAAGAAACCTACATGGATTGATCCCAAACTCCAAACCAACCTCACTGCCATCGAGTCAACTCTGATTCCTAAGGGCCCTATAGATGAAGTAGAACTGCCCCTTGGGGTGTCCAAGAGAACAACACTGTAGCAGGAGTAGAAAGTCTCCTCTATCCCCCACAGAGAGAGTGGTTGGTGGGTTCGAACTGCTGACCTTGTGGAAGAGAATCAACTTGCTGGCACCTAACGACATTGATCTCTTTAGGGATTCCTTCCTTTGGCCTCGAGTCATCAGCAAACAAAACACACCCTCTCTCTCCAATGCTTTCTAGTTCTCTAGCTGAAAGAAGGCGAGGCTGGTAGAGTGATAGGAACTGGAAGGTCAGCGATTTCCCATTGCCCATTGAGGTGGTCGCACACTGGGCAAGCCTGTGGCGGACCTGTTTGTCGTGACATGGCTACCTGTAAGTGTGGAGAACTTTCAGCAGAGGCGTGAAATCCCAAAGGGGGAGCTGGACAGAGACGACTGCTTGGAGAGGGATGTTCTGAGCCCCCACTCTGAGGTTCCTCAGACAAAAAGAAAAAAATTGTTCAGTTGTGAGACCCACTGGATTTGAGGATAATGGGAAAGACTTTTAATTCGAACCAATCTATTCACCAGCAGGTACTCAGTGGTCGGGACTCCAAACAGTAGTGCTGTCCTTGGGGCTTGGTGGGTCAGCGCATGGTTCTCTCCCCCGGCCCCCACCTTTCCTTTCTTAGTTTGCTCCTGTGTGGCCTGCGCAGACCTGTTCTTCTCCCAAGCCTGTATCTTCAGTGCTGCCCTCTGTAGTGCATTCTTCTGAGGACAGGGGGTCCATGTAGCTGGGGTTGGGATTGGCCCAGCAGACCTCTTTTGTAGTTCACTGTTTCATGCCAGTATGAGTTTTGGTCCCTCTCTTCCTTTCCTGTGGAGACATAAGCAATGCCCTCCCCATGGGTGGGTTAGTGACCTATTCCCCCACTACCCACGTTCTCTTTTTTTTTCTTTCCCCCTCCTTTTCGGCTGGCTGCCATATACATCCCTGCTTTGGGTCTGACCCCTGCCACAGTGCCTGGACCTTGCCAGTGGTTTTTCTTCTATGCCCCTTCTTTCATGCTTTTATTTTAAAAAAATGCGATTGACCTGTGAATGGCTTTCTGTATATCTGTATTTGATATGATGTGTTGTTGGGCCTCCAAAAGTTAGAGTGTCTGAGCTGTGAAGGTCTTAGAACCCAAAGGACCCACCAGCAGGGAAGTCGTGAGAACGTGACATGTGGTGAAGAATGCAGACAGTGCACTGAACAAGTTGTGTAGAAAGAGTCGGCCGGGGACCGCACGCCGGGGTTCTGCACCGAGAACACCACAAGCAGCAAAACATGGTGAAAGTAACCCTAAAATATAGTCACACTGCTCAGAGTGACTTATCTTGCACTGGGACCCAGTTGGCATGTTGTCTCACGGATCCCTGAAGAGCACAGGCTGATAGGTACCAGGACCATTTACCCACAACTAGAATTTACCCTAGCCAGCTGCAAACAGCAAGGAATAATTGCAACTTGGAATGGATGAAGTATGAATCTAGGAAAATTGGAAGTCATTAAAGATGAAATGGAATGTATAAAGATCTATATACGAGGCATTCCTGGAAATGGATTGCTATTGGCTGTTTTAATCAAAAAATCATATGGTTTCTTATGTTGGAATGATGCAATCAAGATAAGTGGTGTTGTGCTTGTCTAAAAGGGCATTCCAAGGGCAATTTTAAAGTACAGTGATGTTGGTGTTAGGATACTATCTTAATTCAAATTTATGCACCAAAGACTAAAACTATGGATGCAGAAATTGAATAATTCTTTTTTTTTCAATCATTTTATTAGGGGCTCATACATCATTTTTCACAATATATAAATAAGCATACTCGTCAAGCACCCTCACATGTCCACTTCTATTATTGTTCTCCAATCGTCCACCTTTTTCCCTTTAGCCCCTAGTATTGGCTTATCCATTCCTTCCCCTCTTCCCCTGGTCTCTCCTCCCCTCCAACCCTCA
>PVJH01000832.1:0-94774 GCA_004026705.1 Nesogale talazaci | reverse complement strand
TGCCCATCCTTCAAATAAGAGCTTGTGTATATATCCTTGCTGTTGGTTCCATCTCTCTACCCACCTTCCCTCCACCCTTCCAGTATCTCCACTCTAACCATTGGCCCGAAGGGGCCCATCCATCCTGGTTTCCCCATATCTCCAGCTCCCCTCTATGCCAGTGTGACTTCTCCAGTCCATCTGGATTTGCAAGGTAGAGTTGGGACCATGATGGTTGAGGGACAGGGAGGAAGGCTTCAGGAATCAGAGGAAACTTGTATGCATCATCACTGCCTGGCTGCCCCCCGACTGGTCTGTCTCCCGAAATTGAATAATTCTACCAACACTTTCTGTCTGAAAGTGATTCAAGATGGAATTGAGAAGCATTGATAACTATTGGCCATTGGAATGCAAAAGTTGCAAACCAAGAGAAAGGACCAGTTGTTGGAAAATATGGGCTTGGTGATAGAAACAAAGCTGAAGATCACATGATAGAATTTTATAAGGCCAATGTTTTGTTCATAGCAAAAACCTTTTTTCAATAACACAAAAGATGACTCTAGGTGGACTTCTCTAGATGGAATATACAGAAATCAAACTGATTACATCTGGGGGGGAGGGAGGGAGATGGAGAATCTCAATTATGAGAATCTAAAGTTAAGCCAGGGGAAAAGACCATCAATTATTTGTACATAAGTTCAAGTTAAAGTTAAAGAAAATTAAAATAAGTCCACCCAAGCCAAACTATGACCTTAAGTATATCTCATCCAAATTTCAAGAACAAATTTGCTGCATTAAACACTGACAGAAGACCTGATGAGCTGTGGGATGAGCTCAAGAACATCATTCATGAAGAAAGCAAAAGCTCATTAAAAATACAGGAAAGAAAAAAAGATCAAAGTGGATATCTGAAGAGACTCCAAAACTTGCTCCCAATCATAGAGTAATTAAGCGTCAAGTTGAAATATTGAAAGATTCTCTGAGGAAACTATTAAATGATGCAGGAGTCATCCAAAGAAGATAGAAAGAATACACAGTTACTGTACCTAAAAGAACGAGTCGACATTCAGCCCTGTCAAGAGGTAGCACGTGAACAAGAACCTCTAGTACTGAAGGAAGAAGTTCAAGCTGCAGTGGAAGCATTAGCCAAAAAGAAGTCTCCAGGAATTGATGGAATACCAATGGAAATGTTTCACTAAGCTAATGAAGCACTCACTTATCCAAGCCAGGAAAATTGGAAGATAGCTGTCTGGCCAAAATGAAAAAAGATCCATATTTGTACCCATGTCAAATAAAGGTGACTCGGCTGAGCCCCGGTGGCGTAGTGGTTGTGCGCGGGACTGTGGCCCACTGGGATGGAAGTTCGATTCCAGCTCCACGGAGCAAAGGCTGGGCCTCCTACTCCCACCACCTGAGGGCAGTGATGCCAAAATAAATAAATAAATAAATAAATAAATAAATAAATAAATAAATAAAGGTGACTCAACAGAATGTTCAAATTCTAGAACACTATTATTGAGATGATATGCAAGTAAAATTTTACTGAAGATAAACCAACAAGAGTTACAGCAGTACACTGAGAAGGAGCTTCTAGATGTTCAGGCTGGATTCAGAAGAGGACTTAGAATAAAATATGTAATTTTTTTTGGGGGGGGGCATCACTGCTCTCCGGTGGTGGGAGTAGGAGGCCCAGCCCCACTGCTGGAATTGAACCTCCATCCCAGTGGGCTGCAGTCTTGCGCACAACCACTATGCCACCGGGGCTCAGCTCTGTAATTTTGATGTCAGTGTGATCTTGGTTGAAAGCAGAGAGTACCAGAAAGATGTGTTTTCTTGGCTATGTCAAGGCTCTGTACTGTGTGACTCAGAACAAATTATGGTCCTTGAGAAGAATGGGAATTCTAGACAACCTCATTGTGCTCAGGTGGAACTTGTGTAAGATTTGGGAGGCGGTTGTGTGAATAGAACAAGGGCATGGTTTAAAATCAGAAAAAGGGCTGAGACCCGGTGGCGTAGTGGTTGTGTGCGGAACTTTGGACTGGCAGTTCAATCCAGCAGCAGCTCTCCAGGAGCAAGGCTGGACTTCCAACTCCCACCTGAGGGCAGTGATGCCCCCCCAAAAAAAAATCAGAAAAAGATGTGCATTAGGACTGCATCTTCCTATCGTACTCATTTGTATACCGGGCAAATAATCAGAGAAGGTGAGTTATATGAAGAAGAAGGCTGCATCAGGATTGGAGGAAGGCTTATGAACATCCTGCAATATGCATGACACAGCCTTGCTTGCTGAAAGGGAGGAGGGTTTGAAGCACTGCCTGATAGAGATCAAGGATTGAAGCCTTCCATATGGATTACAACTCATTGTAAAGCAAACGAAAATCCTCACAACTGGACTGATAGGTAACATCGTGCTACATGGAGTAAAGATTGAAGTTATCAAGGGTTTCTTTTATCTCGCTTGGATCCATGATCGATGCTCCTGAAAGCAGCAGCCGATATGCGTTGGACAGATCTTATGTACAAGACTCCTTGCTGGAAATCAAGGAGGTTACTTTTGAGAACTCAGATGCGCCTGAACTTGATCGCCTCATATGCGTGTGAAAGTTGGACCTTGAATAAGGGAGACCGAAGAAAAATAACGTATTTGAACAACGGTGTTGGCAAGTACTATTGACAGTACCATGGACTGCCAAAAGAGGAAACAGAACTATCTGAGAAGAAGGATAGCCATAATGTTCCTTAATGCCAAGGATGGCAAGACTTCATCTCACATATTCAGACTAGAGAAACCAGTCCCTGGAGAAGGCTAGCTTGCTTGGGACAGTAGAAGGGCAGCAAAACAAGGAAGACCCTCACTGAGATGGGTTGACTTTGTAGCTGCAACAAAGAGCAGTGGTAGGGAAGGCTTGGGGCTGAGTGGTGTTACGTCCTGTTGGGCATAGGCTCGCTTACCATGACTTGGAACCAGTGTGAAGGCACGAACAACAGTAACAGCAGAATTTGCCCACAGAACAGAAATTCCTCAAGCTCATAGAAAAACGTCAAAGCAAAATAAAGAGGCTTCCACCTCCCCCCTCCTCCCCACCCCATCCCCAGACAAGACCCTATCAACTGTGAGTCTCCGCAAGGCTATTTTGGGGGTTTGGCAAGGCTCTGGAACTCCATGGCAGCAGATGTTCCCTTGTGGTTTTGACGCACGAGGTGCCATCCGTCTGTCCTCCGTGGCTTTGTGCTTTCTTCTCAAGCCCCTCCTTCTGGGGTTGCTCAGAGAAGTCCCTTTGTATTTAGGGAGGAGCTTTCACCCTTACTTCCCCCTCCTCCCACGCCCCATCATTTTTGGATAGGTGAAATCAGCAAACTATTAAGAGGCAAAACCAAAGATCCCAAACAAGTCACCGTCGGTTCACTTTCCAAATCTCATCGGCTGATTTGTCAGCCGTCATCGGGGCTCTCTTCCCTCTGCAGATGCTCCAACTTCTCGCTTTGGGTTAGATTAGGCTCTCCCATATAGCACTCCTCCAAATGGAGTTTCCAAGTTCATTCTACACAAAGAGGTCATTGTGAGGGTGGCACAGGACTAGGAAGTGTTTTGTTCTTGCTACACAGAGTCCCTATGAGTTGGAACGGACCAAGACCCAACAACAACAACAACAACAACAACAACAGCAACCTCATTAGGACAAGACACAGTTCCTCTCTCCAGACCCAATTAGCCATTCCCATCTCAGGAACCAACCTAACCCCATTAACCCCACTTTTCCTGCATATTCATGCTGAATATCTACATTAATTATGTTACAAACAGAATATTGAAAATGAAGGGGGAGAAAGGGGAACACATCACAAGGTTGGAATATATAGTAATGAATAACAGAAATGTGGGTGAAGGGAGACAATAGACAGTGTAAGATACACAGTAATAATAACAATACATAATTGATCAAGGATTCATGAGGGTGGCAGAGGAGGGGAGGGAGGGGGAAAAAAAGAAGCTTATGCCCAGGGCTCAAGTAGAAATTGTTTTGGAAACGATGATGGAAACATATGTACAAATATGCTTGATACACTCGATGTATGAAATGTTATAAGAGCCATAAAAACCCTCAGTAAAATGATTTAAAATAATAATAAATATTGACAAAATAAGAAACAAAGAAATATAATCTAAAAACATAAGTAATGTGAATGTTGAAACAAATGTTAACGTTGATCAATATCTGTTCAAGTTTATCAAACTAAAGATAAAAATAAAGCCTTAGAAAATTTAAGGGGTAAGTGGTTGAAGGCATACAAATAATATTTCACATAAAAATTGACATGATTTATGGGAGTAGATGCAACATAATCTAGAGGTTATCCTAAAAATGATCTAGGACTCAAATATTAAAGTTAGTTAGTGCAGAAATAAGATATTTACTTTTTTGAATTATCTAATAAATCAAGTGTTTGTTTTTTAAGAGTTCAAGAAGAAAGAAAATGTTTTGAAAATAATGGTGGCAGCAATTGTACAATTATGCTTGATCTAACTGAATTATGGATTGTTATAATATCTGTAAGAGCTCCCAATAAAATTATTTTAAAAAAGCATTAAAAAACAAAGGCTAATCACAATGATCTACATGTAACCCCCTCCCTGGGGGACAGACAACAGTGGGAGAAGGGAGTAGGTGAAAAGCGGATGAAGGGAGATATGGGTTATTGTAAGACATGTAATAGTTTTTTATAGATTATCAAGGGTGGAGGAGGGAGGGGAAAAATGAAAAGCTGATACCAAGGGCTCAAGTAGAAAGAGAATATTTTGAAAATGATGATGGCAACAAATTTACAAATGTGCTTGACACACGAGTCAAGTATGGAGTATGGAGTGTGATGAGTTGTATGAGCCCCCAATACAGTGAATTTTTAAAAAAGAACAATAACAACAAAACAAAGGCTAAATTTTCACACTGTGGATAGTGATTTCAAGCTTTAAGACAGTTTCCCCGGCCCGACCCACCTCTCCCACGCTCACTGTTTCTATGCTTTAGACATAAATTGTGTATCAAAATGTAAACCCACCTCTAGTTTCCCACACAAAGGGTTTTTGTAAATGAAGTCTTAAAAATAATCAGATGTGCCTGAGCCTCTCTTGAGACCCAAAGAAAGAATTCCCCACACAAGGGGGCATGGTAATGCATTGGCCAGAGTCTCTTGGCAAACCTGCCCACATGGGTCACAACAGCTGTTCCCCGAGACACATCTTGCTTGAATCTAACCAATGACCGCAGGGCTCTCAAGACAGGAAGCGACAGAAACCTCTTCCTGCAGGGCATGTCCTCCTCGTTGCTGAGTCCACTGGGACTCCTGGTGACCCCCTGTGTGCAGGGGGAACGGGTCCAAGGGTTTTCAGTGGCTGTGACATTTAGATCACCAGGCCTTTTCCCCAGTGGTTCGGAACGGCTGCCCCGTCTAGCAGTAGCCCCAGCGCTGAACAGTTTACACCACGCAGGTGGCCCGTTAGGAAAACCAAAACCGAGCCCATGACCATCCCGCCAGGGTCGGCTCGTAGCAATCTTGGAGGCCAGAGTAGACATTTTCATGGGAGCAGACAGTGCCTCCTCCTCCTCCTGCAGAGGGGCTGGTCGCTTTGAACCACGGCCTTGTGGTTAGCAGACCAGTGTTTAAGCCACTGAGCTTCCCCCTTCCTGACTCCAGAGGGGGAGAAACCAACCACTCACTGTCTTAGAGTTGAGTGTGCTCCACAGGGGACCTCAAGGACAGGGGAGCCCTGCCCCTGTGGCTTTCCGAGGCTTCTTGCAGGAGCAGAATGCCGCCTCCTCTCTCTTCCTAGGAACGAACGAATGGTGGTTTCAAACTGCTGACTTTGCAGTTAGTGGCCAAATGCAAAACTCACAAGGTCACCTGGGTTAGGAAAGAGAAGGGGTCAGACATTTAGCTGAAAAGGGATGAAACAGAAGGAGCGTGGCTGCCTAGCTGTGGTGACAAATGAAATGGAGGAATGAAAACAGATCTGGGGAGAAAGGTGTTAGAGATCCCCCAAACCGACCCAGTGCGTTCGAATGCACGGTCTCTGTGGAGACAGGCAATCGTATCTGAAAAGCCCCTGCCTTGAGGGCATGCAGACTCACCACTCTCTAGGGCAGAGTGGAACAGTCCTGGAAAGGTTTCCAAGGCGCTCAATCTTGGTGGAAGCCCACTGCCTGCTCTTCTCCGCAAGAGTAGCTGGTGGGTTAGAACAGCCAACCTTCCGGCACCACTGGGGCTTTTTGTTACCTTCGCGTCGATGCCGACGCATAGCGACTCCGTAAGAGAGTAGAACTGCCTCCATGAGGTCCCAAGATGGGAAGTCTTTATGGGCGTACACAGCCTTTCTTCCAAGGAGAGGCTGCTGGCTTCGAACTGCTGACCTTCTGGTTAGCATTCCAATGCATAACCACTGCACCACCAGGGCTCCTAGCGTAAGGCATGCGTGCCTGCCAGCGTGTGTGTAGTGGAGCCTAGAGAAACCCAGGGCTCCTGACTCACTGTGCTGCACTGTGGCTGTTTCCTCTACCCCGCCTCTCTGCTGCGGATGCCCTGGGATGTCCCAAAACAAGGGGTTTGGACTTATCTCCCTTTCTGGACCCTAAGGTTACCTTAAGGAACCCTGGTGGTGCAAGGGTTAAGCTCCCAGCTGCGACCTGGCAGTGTGAGAAAGGCCTGGCAATCTGCCCTGGTACAGAGCACTGCCTAGGACAGCGGTTCTCAACCTGTGGGTCGTGCGTGATCCTTCTGGGGCTCGAACGGCCCTTTCACGGGGGTCGCCTGATTCACCACAGTGGCAAAATGACAGTGGTGAAGTAGCAACGACAATGATTTTATGGTTGGGGGCTCAGCACAACTTGAGGAACTGTGTGAAAGGGTCGTGACATTAGGAAGTTTGAGGACCCCTGGCCTAGGATGCCTTATGGGGCCCTTCTACTCTGCCGTGTAACCTTGTAACTGTTGGGATCCAGCTGACAGCTGGTACCCCAACGACAGGGCCGCCTCTGATCTTCTCTGCCCCCCGGTCTCATCTGCAGCTTCTCGACAGTTACTTTGAAGCCTACCAGCATGCGTTGGATCCTGAGGAGAGGTTTGCCTTAGCTCAGGTGATCACTGACATCATGCACCGGCGTCCACGGTTCGATCCCAGCCATCCTTATTTCATTAAGGCCTACAGAGATGACTGCACCTGCCTGAAGCTTCACCTGCAGCTGGTGAGGGGCATCCTCAACCAGCACGTAAGTACCCCAAACCGAACCCACCCCCGCTGGTCAAACTCACCCCCACCGAGGTGATTCTGGTACACAGCAGTCAACAGGGCGAAGGAGAACTGCCTCACAGATGCCCCAGGCTCTCCATCCTGATGGAAGCAGATGGGTGCCTCTTTCTCCTGTGCGCAGACACCCCCATCTTTCTCCCGAGGCGCTGTTGATGGGTTCGAACCCCCAAACTCGCAACTGGCAGTCCAGTACCTAATCCACAGGGCCACCAGGCCCCTGGCACTCGAGTACAGTTGGGCTTGAAAATGTACATGTGCAAGAAGAATGGAAAGTTCTGAGGAGAACTGGGGAAAAAAAAAAACACCTCTTTAATGGTTCTCTCATGTCCAGATGCTGAGATTCTAAGAGTAGCACGTGCAGTGTGTTTTGGGGTAAACTCATTGGCAGGGTTGAATTTTTTTTTTCATGGCTGAATTCTAAGCCTAACCATGTGGTGCGGACAGTTTTTGCTCACCTGTTCATTTAGTGACTGGCTAGTTGTGCACGGTAGGAGCGTCAAAGGCAGCGTGGTCCCCCCCCCCCCCCCAGGGCTGCTACCCACAAGGTCCATAATGGGCAACCACCTGCTGCTCTGCAGGAGAAAGTTGGGGCTTCTTCCCGAGAAGAGGGAGTTCCAGTCTCCGGCAGGAGTTGGAATCAGCTCCGTGGCAGGGAGGTGTTTGCTTTGGCTGTTGGTGGCACCGTGGAAGAAAGACCTGATGACCCGCTCCCATGAAAAATGATCGTCCAGGCAGCACTCTGGAGCGGTGCCACTCTGGGACCCAGGGGCGTTCCGTGAGTCGTCTTCAGTACGTGGGGAGGGGGGTTGGGGTTGGGAATGGGTGGTTTCCCACCCTCGTGACCTTTCACAGTCCTTGAGGCATTGGCCAGGTCCGTTTCCACGAACTCACAATTGTCCCCCTGCCCGCGTCCGCCGCGGCAGCTGCCGTGTCATCCATCTCCTTGAAGGTCTTCTTCTCCGGCTGCCCCTCCACTTTCCCAAGCACCATGTCTTCTCCAGGGACTGGGCTCTCCTGACCGCATGTCTGAAGACTGTGAGAGGCAGTCTCGCCATCCTTGCCTGGAAGACGCACTCCGGCCGTGCTTCACTAGATTGTAGAGCCTATCAGTAGGGAAAGGAAGTGTAAGGAGAGGCACTTTCAAAACAAGAGTACACAGCTTATTGTTATCATACTGTAGTTTTATGACTGCTGTAAGGCACTGAAGGAAACAATCACATGGTCTCTTCTCTGGGGAATAGGGACTGGCACAGAGTAAGAGCAGGGAAAGGAGGCTATTACCATGTAGTTACCTTGAAGTTGTTGGACTTTTCCCCAAGTAGTCATTTATTTGGGAGAGAGATGAGACTTTCTCCAAAAGTTCCACTCTCAGAATCCCACAGGGACAGTTCTAACTTGTCTTCTGGGGCCGCTACGAGGCAGCATCCATTCGATGGTGGTGAGTTTGTTTTTCAGAGTCAGAGAGACGTTTGCTTTTGCCTTAAAATCACCTGAAAGGGGTTGAGCCTTGGTGGCGTAGTGGTTGTGCTTGGGACTGCAGGCCACTGGGCTGGCAGTTCAGATCCAGCAGCAGCTCTCCAGGAGCAAGGCTGGGCCACCTCTTCCCACCAGAGGGCAGTGATGCCCTCCCCCCAAAATCGCCTGAAGGTTGTCACCTTTGCTTTCCTTGGCTGACAGTGGATGCAGACAGAGACATCAGCATGCTTAGTTGCTAGGGGACCCACCCCCTCCAAAAATGTGAAGCTTCGTCACATTCTAAAGAGGAACAGGAGCCCCACTCTTCTCTGGCCACTGCTCATTGCGGACGCCCAGGGAACTGCAGGACTTCTCTCATGGGAACTTCCCCCGGTGTTTCTAGATGGAGTGGCAGAGGGATTACGTCCAGCGGCTTTGGCGAGAAGAGCCCTCCGATGAGAGCGACACGTTTGGCTTGCCCCCGAGCATCATTTGCCAACCACTGGTCTCCATCAACAACAGCAGGTATGTTGGTGTTGGTTATTGATGTTCTAGAAGCAACTGGTCTTCCGGGTACATAAGGGCTACAGTGTTGAATCTAAATGCTATTCTAAAGAGTGGAGGACAAGCAAGCAGGAAGGCCACCAAGAAGGAACTTGCATATTGATCTGGGACCGGTGTTTGCTTTGTCAGTAATAACCAGTCCCAGGCCCCGTAAAGTCAGTCTGATTCATGGCAGTCCCGTGAGCGTCGGGTGCTCTGCAGGGTCCCCAGGGGCTGACTTTCCAGTTCTCTCTTTAGAGACACCTTGGAGTGGCCTTGAACTGCCAAACTTTTGATGAGCGCATGAACCACTTGTGTTTCTGCTTCAATGTTAACGAAATTAGTATATCGCGAATAATGAAAAGAGTATCTTTTAAATGAACATTGTAGAGTAAAAGCTAAAAAAAAGGAAAGAAAAAAAGAAATGCCCAGAGCTATCTAGTTGATTGCAGCTAGTCCAGTGATGCTCAACCTTCTTAATGCTGCGGCCCTTTCCTACAGTTCCTCGTGGTATGGTGACCCCCCAACTGTGACATTATTTTCGTTGTTACTTCATAGCTGTCATTTTGGAATCACCATGTGAATATCTGATACGCAGGGTATATTTTCATTGCTACACATAGAACATAATGAAAGCAGAGTGATTCATCGCAAAAGCAATATGTAATGACATATTGTGAAATATTTATTGCTAATGACAAATAGATGAAATTCTGTCTTGAAGTGTGGTGCAGCGTGGGTAACAGTCTTCATGCCGGGCACTCCTATGCAGGTGTATCTGCATGTGGGTGGACCTGTCTGGAGATGGATAGGAGGGTGGTGTCTCGGTTCCTAAGAAATGTATTTTCTGATGATTTTTAGGAGACCCCTGTGAAAGGGCCATTCGACCCCTGAAGGTTGAGAGCTGCTGATCTAGTCAGCAACTCTCTATGGGGCTTCTGATGCTATATATCTTCATGTTGGGAGACAGAGCGGGCTTCCTACTGCAGTAAAGAGTTACTGTCAGGCTGAGCCCCGGTGGCATAGTCGTTGTGTGCGGGACTGCAGCCCATTGGGTTGGCAGTTCAAATCCAGCAGCAGCTCTCCAGGAGCAAGGCTGGGCCTCCTACTCCCACCAGAGGGCAGTGATGCCCCCCCCAAAAAAAGAGTTACTGTCTCAGAAACTAGGAGGGGCAGTTCTACTCTGTCCTATAGTGTCGGCAAGAGCAGCTATCAACTCAATGCCATTGGGTTGGTTAGTTAGCTAGTTAGTTAGTTAGTTAGTTCTCTCTTCATGGGAGAAAGCAGCCCCAGCTCTCTCCCTTGTAGCAGCTGGTGGTTTGGCACCACTGACCTTGTGGACAGCAGTGTAGCATTTACCCCGCAGCAGCTTGCAGAGTCACTCCCTGGCATCGACTGCCTGCCCCACCCCCGCCCCGTGGTTTTTCTGAGTCTGTGACGTCTCCCCGGAACTGAATTGTGGGGCATAGCGCAGTGCATCTCCAGGACCCCCCAGGGCCTCCTCGGTGAGGAGCAGGAGACAAGAAGGACATACGTGCCAACAGCAGCAGAGCTCTCATTCCCTAGAGAAATCTGAAGAAAAGCGTTTCTGTTTGAAATTCTGAGAATCTGAAACCCTCCTAGAGGGTTCAATCTAAAGTGCCGTGCAAGTTCAAAAAGCTGTCAAAGTTTCTCAAAAAGGCATTTTTTTTTTTAATTCCAGCAAGTGTCACCAGAGAGGCTCTTGCAGATTTGCCATAGGAAAACTCCCCGCCCCCCTTCTTTATGGAGCAGGTTCCTGATACAAACTCGCCACATAACGGGTCACCTTCTCCCATCCCTTTTTGCCTTGGAGGTTGAGGGAGCGCAGCAGCTGGGTGACAAGTAAGTGGTCTGTGTGGACCACAGTCCCTCGTCAATGCCGACTCCGAGCTCAGAGTAGAGCCGTGAGCCATGGCTCATGTTTGTTTATTTATTCATTATTTATTTTTAAAGTCATTGTTCGTAAAACTCTTGTCACAATCCACATATCCACGCATTGTGTCAATCCCATTTGTGCATTGGTTGTCATCCTCATTTTCAAAACATTTTCTTTCTACTTGAGCCCTTGATATCAGCTGCTCATTCCCCCCCCCCCAGCCACCCTCCCTCCCTCATGAGCCCTAGATAATTTATAAGTTATTAGTATTATTTCATGTCTTACACTGTCTGATGGTGCTCTATGGTTTGGAAATTGATTTCTGGGCCTTTCTTCCCAGGTGCCTTTGGGTAGTCTTGAACCTCTAACCTTTGCTTAGCAGCCATGTGTATTTACTGTGGGTGGGCATCACTCAGCGACAATCTTTCTATCCCTTTTCAAATGGAGGAGAGATTAGCTGGCTCCTTTCAACAGCTACAAATGTCTCTGTGTGCCAGGCACATGAAAGGCACTGTAGACACACATGTGAACCACAGGCGCTTGGCCATAGGTACCCGAGGATGTGTGTGTGTGTGTGTGTGTGTGTGTGAGAGAGAGAGTGAGAGAGAGAGAGAGAGAGAGAGAGAGAGAGAGAGAGAGAGGAGAGAGAGAATGTTAGGGCAAGGATTTACAGTTCAGGAAATAATTTTTGGCAGGACACCTTAGCACTATATAGTTAGTATATACTATATATAGTTAGTATATATATACTTATAGTTAGTATATATAGTATATATAGTATATAGTATATATAGTTAGCATATATATACTATATGGTTAGTTACTATATAGTTAGTATATACTATATAGTTAGAATATATATAGTTAGTATACTTAGTATCTATATAGTTACTAAGATCTATCAGAATAGTCTCAAAAGCAAAGATTGTTTGATGGATGAATTTCCTTTCCCAGCCTGAGGATGTGTTTTCAGATCCAGAATTAAGAATGATTATTGCATAGGTTTAAAGAAACGCCTTTATCTTCTTCTGCAGGTGCAGAAAGGCCCTTGATGATGCTCTCTCCTTTCTTCCCAAAGGACTAACCCACAGAAGAGCATTTTCTGGTTTCTGGTCTTAGTGAGTCAGTCTCCATACAGAACTCCAGCTGTGATGTTCAGGATCTGAAAGTTGTCTCTCTTCACTCATATTTTAGAAAGGGGGCAAAGAAAGAGAAGCATTCAGGTGAAAGGTACACGTGCACAGCCCTGGAGTTGATACTGACTCACAGGGACCTATGGCACAGGGTAGAACTGGCCCCTGGGAGGTTCTGACACGGTCACAGCTCACGGGGTAAGGATTAGCTGGTTCGGAACCACAGCACCAGCTGGGTGCCTGGATAATGTGGGGGGTGAGAGGGCCCTTCAAAAAGTTTGTGGGAAACTTCTATGGGCATTTCATTCCTTTTGTCCATCACAACTTTTTGGAGCCCCCTTGTAAGTACTAACAGTCATGGAAACATGATTTCTTGCTTTTTATGTTTAATCACTTTTAAGTCATGTTGTTTTTAGATATTTGACTACGTGTTGAAGACGGAAAGGCCAGAAGGTTTGGGGTGTATAATCAGGCGACCAGACGTCCCACTTTTTAGCAATTTGTCCCACGTCCCGTGGCGCTATAAAATTAAAATAAATACATTACAATATTATTTTTGTGTTCTATGAACATTTTGTTGCTCCATATAGACCAAATTTTTAATCAAGAGTCGCCCTCCCCCCAAGTCAATGGAGTCCCGTTTAAAATCTGGTCACTTTAGACTGCATAAGCATCTTCATGGGACTCTGGCACACCTTCTTAGGGCTGGTCATCTGGGAAGAGTTTATGTTGAAACCAAGAGCAGGCCATGCTGTCCAGCAGGGTTCCCAGGAAGGCCTCTGAGGGCCTCTGTGCTTTCCCTTTCTCAGAAGATTCTGGATCATAGGGACATGGTGACTAAAGTGACCAGATGTTCCACTTTTGGCAGGACAGTCCCAATTTTAAACAATTTTTCCTGCATCTCGTGGCATTTAAAACAAACAAACAAACAATTTTTTGGAAAGAATGCACGGGAACGGCAGGAGAATGGGAAGAGACTATACCCCCTCTACCTCCCCGGCCCCCTTCCTCTATCAATGGTGTCCCACTTTACCAATATTAAAATCTGATCACTTTAACTGTGATCCTTCATCAGAAATTCAAGCATCCTTTGGAGATAGAAGCAATTCTTTGTCGCTTAAAATCGTTGCTTCTTTTTCTGCTCCTTCTAGCCCGGCCCTGAAAAACATTTATCTGCTGGAGTTCCACCCTTCCCTGGGCCTGGCTGCACTCATCCCCAAAGCCCTGGAGCAACTCTTGCGGGAGTTCCAGGCCATCTACAGACCTGCCTCCGCCGGCGGGCTCACCCAGCTGGAGAACCTCGTGTTTCGACTGGCCTTGGATGTCTGGCTCGCCCCGGTCAAGCCTGAGTCCTGGTATGGTGCCCAGCTCCAGAAAGACGTAGGTGTTTTTGCTCTACAAGTGGGGTAGTAGGGCCCACGGGGACAAGGAGGTTCCTTCTTCGATGTTACCATGGTCCCTGTTTGAGTCCATCCCCGCCTCTTTGGTCAGGCACAGAGATAGTCATGAAACTAGCGAACATTTGTGTAAGACTTCTTTTGGGCCACTTTATAGAGAAGCTGCTGCCATTAAAATTAAAACAGCATGTTCCTTCGATAACTGGGGAAGGTTTCCTGGTTTATTTTTTATACTTAAAAAGACATGCTTTTAAAATTCAATTTACATGTGATTTTCTTCTCCCCACCGCGAGGTCTTGAGTGGAGATCTGGTGGAGGAGAGGGCATGCTGGGAGTGGAGTCAGAGACCCGGGGTCCAGTTCAGCCCTGTTGTGAACTTGCTGTGTGACTCTGAGCAAGTCTCTTAGTGTCTCTGAGCCCCCCTTTCGTCTCTATAATAGGGTGTCTGCAGGTATGGGATGGACGGAGTGCTGTGACCTCTCAAACCCCTTCCAACTCTAATGGTCTAGGTTTGCAACAATTGCCTGATGACATTGACATTCAGGTTTTAGTTATTTACTCATTTCCTCATAAGGCACTCCTGCGGGAGCTTGGGTTTCCATCACGCCCTTCCTTGCTGGATGACTGGGCGACTTTCAAGGGCGCTGGCTACCCAGAGGAGGCCTGGTGGTGGAGTGGTTGGTGGCCACGGAAGAGAGAGAAGGTGCCAGCTGGCTTCTATCAAGTCAGCCCTAGGGGGCCAGTTCTGCTCCGCCCCAGATTGGTTGCTGGGCATTTGAGCTGAGCCCCCCAAGTGTGGTCTGTCATCTGCATGCTCACCTTCAAATTTCATTTTATGTTCAATTGTCCAAAATAATATAAAACTACAGAGGATTTTTAAAAAATTATTTTATTGGGGGCACTTACAGCTCCTATAACGATCCACACATCCATTGTAGCAAGCACATTTGTACATATGTTGCCACCATCATTGTCTAAACATTTTCTTTCTGTTTGAACCCTTGGTATCAGCTCTTTTTTCCTCCTCCTTCCTCCACCCATGCACCATTGTGAACCCCTGACAAATCATAAATTATTGTTTTTGTATTTTATACTGACCATTGCCTCCTTTCACCCATGCTTCTGTTGTTCTTTCCCTTGAGGGAGAGGGGTGTTATATGTTGATCATTGCAAAAAAGGTTCCCCTTTTCTCCCCCTTTCCTCGCCACCTTCTTCCTACCTTGGCGATATCACTACTTCCATGACTACCCGAGGGGATTGTCTGTCCTGGATTCCGTGTGTGGAGAGCGCTTGTCTGTACCTATGCACGTGTGCCAGTCTAGCTGGATTTGTGAGGTGGAGCTGAGGTCATGATAGTGGGGGGCGAGGAAGCCTCAAGGAACCAGAGGAAAAGTGTATGTTTTGTTAGTGCTATACTGCATCCTGGCTGACTTGTCCCTTCCTTGTGACCCTTTAGAGAATTTAAACAAAAATGGGGGAAGTGATCCTTAATATAAACACGATTTACATAGTGATGCCTTTTACCCCTCATATCCTATTGTTTTCAGTTAGCATTATATTAAAGTTTTTTTTCATATTGCTACCTAGCCTTTATATGACAGCATACTCCCCTTTAAGTGACGGATCATAACTTTTCTGTTCATTTATCCTTCTTCACAAATACTCTCTACTCCCCTCTGTCATTGAGTGAATTCTGACCCTAGTGAAAACCAATGCAGTGTGTCTAGACCCAGGAGCAGAAGTCTCCCCTGCGTCTAGCGGAGCAGCTGGGGGGTTTGAACTGCCAACATTGCAATTTATCTCCTGGCACTTACCTAACAGGGTCAGGAGGACTTCATGGATAGTAGAATGGTTTCTAATATTTTATTGCTATTAAAAATACTAGCAGGTGCATCTGCACCCTATCAAATTTTTCTCCTTTGATAGAATCTTGGAAATAGAAGGGCTAGAACCAATTTAAAAATCTTTGGAGACATTCTGACAAAATGCTTCCTAAAAGAATTGTGCTTGGGCTGAGCCCCGGTGGCGTAGTGGTTGTGCGCGGGACTGCGGCCCACTGGGACGGAGGTTCAATTCCCGCAATGGGGCTGGGCCTCCTACTCCCACCACCGGAGAACAGTGATGCCCCCCCCCACCAAAAAAAAAAAAAAAAGAATTGTGCTAATGATGATGCCCTCGGTTGTGATCAAGGAGGCATCAGAGCGCTTCTCAAAAGATTCCATTGTCTTTTAATTGTTTGTCCACAAACTTGTGTAAGAGTGCTAGGCTGTCTTGCATCAAATGTAAACAGAAAGTGTATGTGCTAACACACACCATCTGTATGAAGGGTGGAGCTTGGTTGTTTTTATTGGCTTTTCTTTGCTCTGTTTTGAGATTAAACATTCTTCCAGACATCTTGACACTGGTGTATTTTATTTTTTTTAACACTAGTGTATTTTGTGTAGCTTTTTCTGTTCTTCTTTATTGTCTGTCTGTTAGGTCCCTTTAAGAGCTCTAGGTGATTTTGGTGGGAAAAAAAGCATTGCATTCTGGATGTTGGTTCTGTAGCTTCTCCCTCTCTACCTGGTGGGGGAGTAAGGTGGGCTCTTGTGTTGGCTGTTAGACCAAACTCAGGGAGAGCTGGATCTTGCTCATCCTCATTCCTGTGGTTCCCAATGGAGCCACGCAGAAGTCAATATCAGGCTCAGAATCAAAGGCTGCTTTATTAATAAACAATGGACACCGATTTAACAAAGAGTCCATAGCTCCCTCAAGGAAGGGAGAGCCTGGGACACTTTACTGAACAGCCATTTTTTCAATCTGCCCTTTGGGCACCCTTGGGCTAAAGGACTTTGGATGCACCTTCGCAGGGGAGCACGAGGAAGGGCTGTGTGAGCGGTCCAGACTTTGGAGCACTTGACCCACAGCTGAAGGCCTGTGGCGCCAGCGTGGCTTTGGTTTATTCCCCTGAAACTTTCAAACCAGCAGCTCCAGGGAGTAGGATGGGGCCTTCTATTCCCATTAAGAAGTTACAGTCTTGGAAACACACAGGGACAATTCTACTCTGTCCGTTGGAGTCAAGATGAATCAGAATCCCTTCACTGGCGGTGAGTTTGGTTTAGTAGGCACTTATTCCCTTCCCATTTTGAGGATTCTTTCCACATTGTCTTATGGTATCAGGTTTTAAAATGCATTTTAAAGTCTCTACAAATCACAGTGACTATCTAGGATATATGTCTAATCCTCCATTGATACCGCCTAGTTTTAATTATTAATATTTTTGAAATCTGTTCAAATTTGAACTCATCCACGATAACTATTCAGATGATTCCCTTTGTATTAGGCCAGAAGTGGAGGAGATATTGCCTCCAAAAGAGCGATAAGACTTAGTTGAATGATCTCTGTTATACTTGAGACTTGTGTGGAGGTTCTGGCAGGGGAGCATAGCTGCTTGTATACCCTTGACCGAAGGATGGTCCTCCTTCTATGAGGGAAGGTCGTCCTCTTCAACCGAGCGTGCAGCTTCGGGAGTGACACACATGGAGCGGTGAGGGAGGAAGGGGACACCCGCTTAGCCAGCCAGATCAGCCGATTCAACCCTGGCGATCAATGGGGTGACAGATGTCGCAGCCAGATCGCCCTCACATCTAATCTCTGTTATACTGTAGAGCAGGAGTTCTCAACCTTCCTCATGTCGTGACCCTTTTATATGTAGTTCCTCATGTTGTGGTGACCACCCCCCCCAACCATAAAATTATTTTTGTTGCTACTTCATGACTGTAATTTTGCTACCGTTATGAGTCAGTTGACACTATGGAAGGGCTGTTTGACCCCCAAAGGGGTTGCAACCCACTGCTTTAGAAGAACACAGCAGGCTAGCCATGGCATTCTTGGGTAGATGAGTCCTTTGGTCAGTAGGTGGATAGCAGAGGGGATGTCTGCACATTTGCAAGCCACATCCACAAAGACAGGCAAGGATTCTCCCTGAGTCTTTGCTGGAAGTGGTATATTACCAGGTGCCCTAAGTGAATTCCTACTCATGGCAACACCATATGGCGTTAGGACTGCTTCTTAGGGTTTTCTTGACCGTGATCTTGAAGGGAACTGATCACTATGGTGTTTCTCCAGAGAACTTCCTGGCTAGGTTCCAACAACAAACCTATGGATTCGCCACTGAGCATTTAGCCCCTGTCCCGTCAGACCTCGTGCGTTCAGCTGTATTGAGAGGGAAGCCTAAAGCCCACAAAAACAACTCAAACTCACTGTTACCGTGTCAGGGTCCACTCAGAGCGACCCATAGAGAACAGGGTGGAACTGTCCCCATAAGCTTCTGAGACAGCGGTACCTGTTCACAGGAGTTGAAAGCTGTGTCTTTCTCCCGGGGAGTGTCACTGGTGGTGTCACGCTGTCGACCTTGGGGATTGACCACAGCCCTACGCATAACCAGGGCCCCTCCCACAGACAGGAGGGTGTTAAAGGACAGCGTGACTGCCTAGGACTGGCAGAGGAATGGCGTGAAGACAATGTGACAGGAGCAATGGTTGACTTTGACCCTGAATGGCTAAGTTTACTCTTGCGACTGCTGCAAGCTGGAGACATTTCAGAGTCCTCCCTGATAGCCTGGGGATTCTAGCCACCAAACCCGCATCATGGGGGGGGGGGGGGGGCTTGTGAAAATAAACATGAGTTACTAGATGGGAAAATATTAGCGGATACATGTCTGATCCTCTATTGATACCCTATGGTTTTAATTATTAACATTTTTGAGATCCATTCAAGTTGGAACTTATGATTGTTGGCCACCACACACTTTTAAAGGAGCCCTGGAGTCTTGTGGTTATGGGGTGGGCTGCTAACTGCAAGGTCAGCAGTTCAAAATTACCAGTTGCTCCAAGGACGAAAGAGGAGGCTTCCTACTCCTGCCGAGAGGCACAGCCTGAGCAATCTACAGGGCCAGTTCTACCCAGCCCTGTCAGAACCACTCCCTGACACTTGAGCTAAGTGAGGAAATACTTTTAAAATACCCAGGAGGAATTTCCATTCAGAGTGCCCTGCCATTTCTACTCTTTTGTTGAGCTCGCCTCAAACCACATCCAATGGTGAGGACAACAAATAGCATCGGGCAAATCCTACCTGGTGTGGCTCTCACAGCCAGCCTCCTTGTCTCAGTATGTACTGATGAGGCTTTCGCTATTGCTACTTTCCAGATAAGGAGACTGAGGGTGGACACACGGGGCAAACTCCCACGGCTTGTACCTGGAGCCAGGTAGAGAGCCTGCGCCCCTGACAGGCTGGGTTTTTAATTGCCGGTGCGTTTGAAGATATTCTTTGTTTTCTTCCAGTTGTTCTCTGCTAGAGTGATGGGAGATCCCTTTCTGGTGGTGCAGCTCGGCCTGCTGGCATTCAAGTCGGCCGCCGCCGCCGAAGGACAGAAGCCAGGCTCAGACTCTCATGCGCTGCTCCTGGAGAACTTTTGCAAGCTTCTGGAACTGTTGACCCTTCGCCACCGGCTGGTAGAGATGAGCCTAGAGAGTGCACACTTAGCTCGGTCTGTAGGGGACCCCTGGAGCTGGTGGGGAGGGGCTGGGTGGCCTCACACTCCACTCTCTCTTTGTGGACAAGCCTTGCCCGGGAGCTTTCCAAGTGGTCCCCTCGCTCGCCTGCTCCTGGTCTCCTGGACACTGGCCTTCCTGGACACTTGATTGGTTAAGTCCTCCTGTCCGTAGCTGGGCTTCCTCGCCATTCAGGACCTTCCTCTTAATTAGACGCTGATTCCTGGCTGACAGTCTTTGTTTTTCATCTTTGCTAGGCCCAAACCCTGCCCAAGTAGTTTGCCATTGTATGTGAGACCCCCTTAGCTCATCTGTGGTCTGACCCTCACCAGACACAGAGGGAACATGGGTTGAATCTGCCCTTGGATGGAATGAAGTTGAATCCCAGAGTGGGTGCCATCTAGGGCTTGGAGAAAGGAGAGAGGAGCAGTTTGGACAGAGGTAGGGAAGGTTCAGCAGGTAGGAAGAGAGCAAGGTGAATGGGTAGTGGGAAGGTCAGGGTCGCCAATGTATGTGAGTTCTGGGCCCCAGGAGAGGCCCTGGAAACACAAAGACTCTGGCACTCCAATCCTGGGGTGGCTGAGGGTGCAGAAAGTCATGCTGGAGACTTTCCATGTGTTATTTCCGTTAGTTCTCAGACTACCCCTATCTGGGATATCACAAACGTATTACAAGCTCAGAGAAGGTAAGTAATTTCTCCAAGATCATACAACTATAAAGTAATAGAAGCAGAGCTCCAGCCATTAAGCAGATCCAACTAGACTGTGAATCTCTCTGACATGGCTATTTCTAATGCATGATTCTTGGAGTTGAATCCAAGGAGATTATATGAATGTATAGATGATAAAGTGCAATAATAATATCATAGTCATCAGAATAAAATACTGTGGACACCATCTGTAGACAATCAGACAACCCTGCCCAGAAGGGTCACAAGGAAGGGACAAGTCAGCAGCACAGCACTGAGGAAACACACAACATTCCTCTAGTTCTTTTAATGCTTCCACCCGCCCACCCCCACTATCATGACCCCAGGTCTACCTTACAAATCCAGCTAGACCAGAGGATGTACACTGGTACAGATAAGAGCTCTTGACACATGGGATCCAGGACAGATAAACTCCCTCAGGAACAGTCATGGGAATAGCCATACCATGAGGGTAGCAGGAGGGTCGGGGGACAAGGGAGAAAAGGAGAATCAATCGCAATAATAAGAGGTATAACACACACACACGGGGGACAGACAACACGAGTATGGGTGAAGGGAGACAGAGGATGGTGTAAAATATAAAAATAATTATAATTTATCAAAGGTTCACAGGGTGCGGGCTAGGGAGCTGATACCAAGGGCTCAAGTAGAGAGAAAAGCTTTTGAAAATAATGATGACAACTGATGTACAAATGTGCTCGATACAATTGATGTATGGATTGTTATCAGAGCTGTAAGAGACCCCAATGAAATAATTAAAAAAACATACTCTGGGTGCATAGAACAAAGAGTGTTTCCTTCTTCCTTACTGGGTCAGAGAAGGCTTCATGGAAGAGATGTCATCTGAAGTCAGCCCTCATGTATCTGCTTCTCGGGATGGAGCCATGGGTCAGAGTGGGCGGAGCAGGGAGGGGCACTGTCTGCGACAGTCTGAGTGCCACCCCTGGCCACTGGTTTGAGAGGTATATGGCTTATGAGGGCCTGTCGTGCGAATGGTATCTCAGATTGCCAGCAGGGCCACTTAGGATGGACAGCTTTCAATGGCACCTCCAGACTAAGATGGACAAAGTAGGAATAGCAGTTCTCTAATTGACATCCAAAACGTAGCCAATGAAAACCTTATGGGTCACAACAGAATGTTGCCTGAGAGAGAGCTGGAAGATGAGCCCCCCGGGCTGGGAAGGCACCACACGGGGCCACAGCCATGGACTCCTACCTACTAATGCCCAGGAAGTTGGCGCAGGATTGGGTGATATTGTGTTCTGCCATCTGTAAAGTCATCTTGAGCCCGAGCTGACTTACAAGGGACTCACGGCGACACAGGCTGAGGTGCCCGACGGCTGTGTGAACGGCGCCGCCGTGCTGCACGTGACGGATGCCGGGAGCAGGAGCTCGGTTCATCAGGCTGGGGGCGGGCCCTGTGGGGGAATAGTCAGGAGGGCTTGGGATGGCAGACTCTCCAAGGAGAAGGAGGAGACGATCAAAAGAGGGCTATGCTTGGAACCCCGGGAAACACCCGGATTTGAAGATATGGAAGCAGTCGTGGCAGCAACATCAAGAGAGGGTGGTCATGGGAACAAACCTGGACCCGTGGAGATCCTGTATTCAGAAAGGCAAGACACTTTGCAAAGAGAGGACAGCCAACAGGGCTGACGGCTCCCAGGAGGCTTGCGTGGGGAGCTCAGAATGGGAATGCTGTGTGAAGGGCAACATTGACGTCCTCATCAAGGGCTATGGAACAAGGCCCATATGTGACGGCCCTTTGGTATTATAGGGAACATAGAGTCCACCTCGCTTCACACAGTACTTGCCTTTGCTTCTGTTTGGGCTTTTCCTTTTGTGCCTGTTCAGGTGTTTCTCTTTTCTTATTGCATACTTTCCACTCCAGGCAAGGGTTCTCAACCTTCCTGAGGTCGCCACCCTTTCATACAGGTCCTCATGTGATGGTGAGCCCCCAACCATAGCATTATTTTTGTTATTACTGCATAACTGTAATTTTGCTGCGGTTATGAATCAGAGAGCCCACAGGTTGAGTTCTCAAACCAGTTCTCACTGGCTTAGCGGGGAGCACACTAGCAAATAAGCTTCACCCTTTCTCTCCTTTCAGGCTCTATAAGGAATTGGCATGGGAAATGGGTTTTGAAGAGTTCCATTTGTACCTGAGACCTGTTCATTTTGAATTTGCATCACACATGGAGAAGGTAGACCATCCACCTCCTGTCTTTATTACTTCTCTGCTGGAAGACTGTGACCGAGTAGACAGGTGAGCCTTGGGAAGGTCAAGGTAAAGTCAAGCAATTTGGTGAGACATAAGTTCTGCCACCAAATGGACATGCAAATAAAGTTGAATTTCTCAACTCTCCACCCACCACCCCCCCCCCCAAACTCTGGTGTCAATTTTTAATTTTCTTTCCTTTTCCTTTTTGGTAAGGGGGTGTAAACGAAGACTTCAGTCAAGGGAGAAATTTGATTTAGAAACGTTGAGTGATTGGAAAAGGGAAGAACTTGCTTAGGGCATTCAAATGAGAGAAAATTACAGACTGAGCTATTGTCTGGATAGACCATATTGCTTTGGGGTTGAATGGGGAGAGGGGTGATAGTTGATCTGATGGGCCAAGATCCATGGAACAAAAGTTGACCTCTCTTTTCTCACTTTCCTGTGACCAAGAAGAAGTCACTGAATTTTTTTTAAGCATTTTTTCTCCTGAAAAGCTACCAAAAAGTATGCAAACCTAACAGATGATTGCAACACTTCAATCAAGCTCTTGGTAGATATACATCAGTCACAAAGCCAACTCCAGCCTTCTCTTTCAGCCCTAGAGATTCAGCCAATTGGCTGAAAGAAGGTGGTCTTACTAATTAGAGATCTTGAATATACTCAGAGTCTAGGGAAGGAATCTCTTTCTCCATGCACAGAATCAGCCTGCAACGCATGCCTGAAGAGACTTCTTGTCAAGTCTCCCTCTTCTTTCCTCTGTCAATCTGCCCATCCCTACAAATGTCCCCATTCTGCCCCAGGCTGGAAGACACCTTTCCAGGAACTGATTACATCCCCGGAAGCCAAAAGTGACTTGAAGGGTCAACTAGGTGTTTTAGCTACAATAGATCGCCACTGGAAGTTCAGGTCTTCTGTGTTCATATGTTAAAGAACTCCATGCCTAGAGAGCGTGGAGTAGAATGAAAGAAGTTCATGAGGTTGAGCGGTCCCAAGCTGCATAGCTTCAGTCCTGTTGATGCGGGAACTGGTCACACGCTGACTGAGGTCATCCTGTGCACTGTGCAACGATTAGCAGTGTCCTAGGCCTTTACCCACACACTCAGACTCACTGCCATTGAGTCGATTCTGACTCCTTGAGACCCGTGGGACATAGCAGAGTTCCCTCTGGCTTTCCGAGACTGTCACTCTTTACAGGCCTCTTCTTCCTCCTGTTTTACCCAGTAGATGTCCCTTATACCCCTACCTTCCATTTCTGACCATCAAAAAAATGCCTCCAGATAGTGTCAAATATTCACCAGGGGCAAAAATCTCTTCGGTCGCATTAGCTCAACAAAAAAGCAACTTCGTGGTAAGGCTTCAGCTATCTCACAGAAGCATTGACACATGTGACTACCACCTCTCCATCCAGTGCAGCTGATCAAGTAGGCTGGAAACAAGATATTCCCTGGCTCTTCTAGAGCCCTGCCGGAGCTGGTGTTCTGTACTGCTGTGAAAGAGAGTACCTTTCTGTCACGTTAGGGACACAGGGCCGTCTCCCTTGGGGGAATCATGATGACAGAGGACCTGTGAATGAGAGCCTCAGGACACAACGGGGGGAGAACAGTATTTGGAGGATGGACAAAAGGATGCAAAGGACCAAATCCATGTCGATACAGGCAAGAGGGAAATCAGCGTAGAGCAGCGTGTTGGTGATCAAGAGACTCCAAAGGCTGTGGGCGGCCATCACATCCCAACTGCAGAGAGAGTGAGCCCAAGGCCTGGAAAGACCGTCCAGCCCTTGCAGTCACTGGCTTGACATTGAGAGTTCATAGAAAACGAACACTTCTTCTTACCAATTACATTCCAGGTCCGGCCACGCCTCCTCTTCAAACCAACTTCATGTCCTCTTTTGCAGGTATTCCCCTACTTCTCTTGTCTTAGCCATCTCTGAGGTGGATGATAACCAAGTGGGCAAATTTAGTTTTTATACAAAGGAAGCCATCCTCAGGGTAAGTGATTTTATCTTTTAAAAAAATGCTTTGCTTTTGAAAAAAACCTCAAGAAGTAGGTTAAGCAATATTCAAAGGTGCTTCCTAAAAATAAGGATGATATTGGATCATAGGAGCATCACTCGTGGATAAGAAGACCTGCTGATTTTAGAAATATTGATCAGGGTCTTGCTTGATTTCATGTGTTTGTTCATGTATTTGGCTCCCTTTGACACCACAGCAGCTGCAGCATGACTTAGTAGTAAAGTCTGTTAGACGGCTGAAGTGCATGGAGCAAATCATCTTAGCACTGAGCTTTTAAAATATGTGCACATGTTTTCTAGAAGTTTTATGTGAACTTTTTAATCTGGGTACTGTTTCTCCCTTTGCTGGTGTGTGTGTGTGTGTGTGTGTGTGTGTGTGTGTGTGTGTGTATTGCTGTTGTTGTTTAAACATAAAGTAATTCTAGCCATTTCATATGCCTGTTGCAGAGTATGTGTTACTGGTTCATCAGAGCCTCCCAGTGAACTAGGATACTAGCGAGACCAGATAGTGTCCAGAGAGTGAGCAAATCAGACCTGGCAGTGACAGGCTGCTCAGATCAGCTTGTGAGCCAGAACCTGAGCTGCTCCTGTAGTTGGGTTCCTGCTGTGTCAGTGATTGTCTTAAACCTGAATCCCACTCTTCCTCATGGAGACATTCCTAACACCAGTTCTGTTTCCTTCTGTTAGCTCTTGCTCCATTCCGGAGTGGAAAACATGCAAGTGACCCTGGCCTGGCAAGCTGCTCAGAAAAATGCTTTGATGGTGGCTATCCAGCAGGCCTCCTTCTATCATGTCCCCCACAGGGACAGTCCAGCCGGAGTCAAGGTCAGTCTGTAGGTCAGAGACGTCTGAGGCATGCTGTCACTGTGACTGCCTGTGCCAGGCCATCTCCCTGCCCTGATTCCTTGTCATCCTAGTTTGGGGGTCCAGTTTCTACTTTCCCTCCTTTCTAAAGTGAACCAAAGCATGGACAAACTTTTATTGGGTGTCTTTTATTGTGTGACTGTTCCCTGATAGTGTTTCGTTTGTTGTACTTTTGTAAGGAGCCCTAGTAGGGGTAGAAGTTAAAGCACTCGGCTATGAACATTGAGAATCAGGGATTGGCAGTTGGAAACTTTGGTCTTGGTGATAGAAACAACAAGGGCATTGTGGGACAAAGTCAGAAGTTGTCCACAATTATATATACTCTAAAATATTAACCTTTTACCAGCATCTAGTGTGGAATTCAGAAATTAGATATTCTCTCTGAAGCTCCCAGCTCACCAAGACCTTTATGCCTTGCGCAATAGACAGGGTCAGCTCCCCACTGTTAAGACAATGGTTTGCTCCCTCTGAAGTATGATAAGCACGGTGGATGGGATTCAAGAGTCACTGCTCATGTCTCCTAACCAGACAGACCTGCTTATCCACATCCAGGAGTCTGAGGTCTTCTCTTATCACATCCTCTTCTCCATCACTCAGACCACTCTCCTTGTTACCATATAGCCATTAAGACAGCCCTGTCTTGTGACATGTCCTGACTAGTGATGACAGGGCTCATGTGTTCCCCCCCTACACACACACACACACACACACACACACATACACAAGGTTATTTAAATGGGGAAAAATAAAGTTCTCTCTCTCTTTCCAAGTGGACCACCCAACTGGTGGAGGTAAGCATGCTACTGTGAAATGTGTCTGACTCTTATTATTTCTCTCTCTCTTATGCTCTCTATAACTTTATTATAATAATTAATAATCATTGCTGTACAGCTGCACCTATTGAACCCGTGATTATGTATCAGAAACTGGCTTCTTCTGATAGGGCATCACCTGATAAAATGTTGCAGGGTCCATGACTTGTTGACTGCAAATACCACTTTCAGCAACATCACTCACTGCCATCCTATCAAAGCCAACTCACCGTGACCCCACAGGGCAGGCTAGCACTGCCCTTGTGAGTTTCCAAGACTGTAAGTCTTCATGGAATCAAAGGCCCATCTTTCTCCCCAGGGGACACTGGTGGTTTCAAAATGTGGACCTTGCAGATCACAGACCCATGTTGCATTTGTTCAAGGGTCAACTTTGTATCTTCTACAAGTGCGAGACAGAAAAGACAAGAAGAATCAGGAGTCAGTGAAAGGGGACAAGAGGAAGAGAGAGAGAGGAAGCCGAGAGGGAGAGAGCAAGAACACCAAAACCAAAGCAGCAGAGTTCTTCAAGAAGGTGTGAGTCTGGATCAAAAGCCTACACATTGAAGATCGACATTTTTATACAGTTTCTGGGAGAGAACAGAGGGGCACAATGCAGAGATCTGATTTTCAGCAGAAACAACTTTCAAACACAACTAAAATTGCACAAGCAACAGGAGATAAATAGAATAACTTGGATCTCAAAAATGAAATATATATACTGTGGTGGTCATGTGCTTATGTTAATTTCATGATTGAGATGTAGGGGTGGAGTCTAGCCTATTAATCTGGAGATAGCTATTGAGTAGCCAATGAGGCCTCTGTGTGGGCATGGCTTTCTCCTAATATGTTTGGAAAATCTCGCGATATTTCCCTCGTGAAGATGAGAAGCTATCTTCCCCAGTTGTTGGGAGTTAGTCTCAGAGACGATGGATCACAGACAAGACAAGATGGCAGCATCTGAGGAGCCAAAGGAGAAGCCACATGGCTTTACACTGATGGAGCCAGACCTCTGAATCTGGAGAAGCCAGGTGGAGACCCCTGCCAGTGCTGAGTTGCTTCTGCCACACTGGATGCTCTTGATGGACTCTGAACCCTGGAAGCAAGGAGTCTTGGGGAAGACCCCTGCCAGCACTGGGACTCTGCACCCACTGACCTGTGACTTAGTGAGTCGGAAGGAGACATTATAGACTGGTATCGGGCATATGGACTAATATCAGACTTATGACTTTGAACTGGACTGGGTTGGGATGCTTTCTCAGTGTTCCAATCCTTTTGCATATAAGCCATTCCCTTATATCCATATGCGTGTTTATAAATGTGTTCCCGGACTAACACATATACTCACCAAGCAACTTTATCAGAAGAGTAACAACTGAACCTGCAGACTGGGAAAGATTAGAGATGTAGGAAAAGACTCTACTCTCTAAAACTCACAGAAAACTCCAACTGCTTGAAAGCAGAAAGACAAACAATCCAAGTTTTCAAAATGGGCAAAGGACATGAACAGACCTATCACCAATGAGGACAATGAGGCAAATGCATGAAGGGCTGCTGGAGACTGTTAGGAGAAGCAAATGAAAAGTACAAGGAGATGCCATCTCATCCCCGACACCGACCAAAAACAAATGGACAGAAAATAACAAATATTTCCAAGGTTGTGGAAAGATTAGACTCCTACATTCCTGGTGGGATTGTAATGTGGTAGAGTAGTGTGGCAGTCATGTGCTTATGTTAATTTTATGATTGAGATGTAGGGGTGGAGTCTAGCCTGTTAATCTGGAGATAGCCATTGAGTAGCTAATGAGGCCTCTGTGTGGGCATGGCTTTCTCCTGAGACTTCTGGGAAATCTCACGATATTTCCCTCATGAAGATGACAAGTTATCTCCTCAGTTGTTGGGAGTTAGTCTCAGAGGCCATGAGTCACAGAAGAGACAAGATGGCAGCATCTGAGAAGCTGGAGGAGCCGGCAGAGAGACCACACGGCTTTGCCCTGATGGAGCCAGACCTCTGAAGCTGGAGCAGCATGCTGTTGATGGACCCTGAGCCCTGGAAGCGAGGAGCCATGGGGAGACCCCTGCCATCGCCAGAATTCTGCACCCACTGACCTGTGACTTCATGAGTCGGAAGGAGACTTTGTAGACTGATTTCGGGCATATGGGTTAATATCGGACTTATGACTTTGTACTGGACTGGATTGGGATGCCTTCTTAGTGTCACATTCCTTCTGTATATAAACCCTTTCCTTATATCTATATGCGTGCTTTGAAAGTTGTTCCTCTAGTCTACCTGGACTAACACAAGTAGCAATGAGAATTGGTGTGATGCTTCCTCAAAAAGCCAGAAATAGAAAGACTTGGTGATCCAACAATCCCACTACTAGGCTTATACGCTAGAGATATAAGAACCGCAACAAGAATGAATATATGCATGCCCATGTCCATTGGAGCATTATTCACAATAGCAAAAATATGGAAACAACCTAAATGCCCCTCAATGAAGGAAGGGTAAGACAAATTGTGGGACATGCATCCACTGGATTACTACAGAACTCTAAAAAATAATGATGAGTCCACGAGTTACCACGTAACATGGATGAATCTGGGGGACATTGTGCAGAGTGAAATAAGTCCATTGCAAAAGGCAAATACTGAAGTGTCTCAATTTAATCATAAAAAAACAAGACTCCCAGAAGAAGGCACTACCTAGGACAGCACTGAAGATACCACCAGGGAAGAGTGGCATGTCTGCCCAGACCCCATGGAGCAAACTAAGTGGAAAAGAGAGAGAGGAACCATGGACCACACCCTGGTCCACCAAGCCTTGAGGATGACATTCCTGGTTGAAGCAGCTGATAGAGAAGACTGTGGGGCTCAACCCACCTTGAGTGACTGACCCACAGTGCTATGGGGACAGCACTGCAGATGCAGTGTGGGAATTGTGCCCGGTTGACACCCCAGCCCCATCCCCACACACACCGGAGCAAAACATGAAGGCAACGTAACAGAGCAGCCAGGGAGCAAAGCAATGAAGTCCCTGAGGAATCTTGAAAGTAGACCTCAGAATCAGTGGGCAGGGCTTGGCACGTCACCAGATCTGATTGAAAAACTTTCAGAAGGGTCAGCAGACAGACCTGGAACTATTTATAGCCCCCCCTTTTTTATCATGTCTATCCATGTAAGGTAGGGGCAGGAAAACTCCAGCGGGGCATGGGAAAGGAAGAGGTGGGAGAAAGGGATGGGGGAAGCCAACAAACCCAGGGACAATGAAAAATATAAGAGATCTAAAATTGAAGGCAAAGAGGACATAGAATGCCTGTTGGCGTTTGATCAAAAGCAATGTACCCAAGAGAAAGTACTGAGAGCAGAATAAAGGTTGAACATAATGGTGGGACAGGAGGACAGTAAAAAGAAATAGAAGAAATAGGAGGCAAAAGACATTTATAGCAGTCTAAATATAGGCATACACATATATAAATATATTGATATATAATGAAAGGAATATTGGTCTATGTACATGTATTGATTTTTAAATCCTTTTACTGGGGGCTCATACCACTCTTATCACAATCCATACATCCATCTATTGTTACCTTGAGTGAAGTTTCTAGATCTTGCCATCGTGAAGCCAGTCCAGGGTCTCACTGGAGAGACCATTCACTTTAAGTAGTCACTTGGTAGGATGGAGAATTTCTCTAAGAACACTTTAGGAAACCCTCTTCTGTACGTAGTCACGCTCAGTGCCTTCCTCTGCCCTTTTGCACAATGGCGTCTCCTCTTCCTCTTTCCTTCCTTTCCTCATTCTCCCTCCCCTATTGTCACAAAGTGATGGGCATTTGGGCGCTCAGTTGTGGCCTTATCCATCTTACCAATACAGTCTCCTTTGTTTGAAAACATTTCAGGAAATAGACCCCGATCTGAGAACTCACAATGGGATGGGCCCGACCAGAAGAAGATACTCCAGAGTTGTGAATGGTATAGAGAGTTTTCCCTCAACCACAACTCCCAAAGTTCCAGGCTCCTTTACGCATCCTCCAGAAAGACTCCAGACGATCCAAAGGTACTGGTGCTGAGTTCTTTAAAATGACAAATGTCCTCTTCCACGTCAGTGAGTTACATTAGAATTGTGAAGTTAACGGATACACATGCTCCTATAAGGACCAGCATGTGTTTAGTTTGAAGACTTTGCTTGACCACCTGAGATGATGCAACTCCTCGTAGGGTCTCACCTATGGAGGCGAATCAGCTGTTGCTCATGTTAACATCATCTCTTTCCTCTCCTCCCTTTCTTCTTTCTCATCTCAAACTCCTAAAAGGGCAGAACACAAGGAAGAAGGTTCACATGCCCCTCCCTCCAAATCTGTCATGTCTTTCTCAAACTGAGAAGCCCCAGGATAACAGGACACTGTCTTGGTAGAGCTGCTCACCTCAGGAGCCACAGCCTCGGAAGAGACATGGCTTCATACCCGGCAGGCTCCATCACATCTGGATCTCACTGCACCGTGGCAGAGAAGGAGAGACACGGATGACGGCAATATGGTCTTCATGGTCTGTGTGGTCATTATGAATAATGAGCGTGTTATTGAAGCCTGCCGATGAAACGCTGATATCATTCTGACAACTTTGAGTAGAAAATAACAGACAGAGCTAGTCCACAACTCCAACTCAAGGTACCATTTTTCTGAAACCTGGTCAACGTTCAAGAGCCCTGTGGCAGTCATGTACTCGTGTCTATTTCATGATTGGGAGTCTAGGGGTGGAGTCTAGCCTGTCAATCTAGACACAGCCAATGAGGCCTCTGTGTGGGCAGGGCTTTCTCCTGAGAATTCTGGGAAGTCTCGCGGCATTTTCCAATAGGAAGAGAGAGACCTGAGGGAGTGTCTGCTGACAAGATGAAATGACAGCGTGCTGATCAATCCTCAGTCCTGGAACCTGGAGGAGCCAGAAGAAAAGCCACATGGGCTTGCCCTGATGGAACTGGACCTCTCGAGCTGGAGAAGCCACAGAGAGACCCCTGCCAGTGCTGAGATGCTTCTACCACCAATGGATATTGCTGATGGATCCTGAGGCCTGGAAATGAGGAGCCGTGGGGAGACCCCTGTCAGCGATGGGATGCTTCTGCTGCCGCTGGATGCTCAGGACTCTGCACCCTCTGGTCTGTGACTGTGTGAGTCGGAAGGGGACTTTATGGACTGGTGTTGGACATATGGACTAATATTGGACTTGTGACCTTGCACTGGACTGGGTTAGGATGCTTTCTCAATGTTCCACTCCTCTTGTATAGAAACCTTTCCCTTATATCCCTGTGCATGTTTATGAATTTGTTTCTCTAGTCTACCCGGACTAACACACGCCCTCAGCTCACATCTCCAGCATGTGGATGGAAGATTTCAAACCCATATGCTTCAGTGAAAGGGCCCTTAGTAGTCCACGTCAGTCCAGTGGCCTGAGCCCAGGTTAGAAAGGCCCAAAAGAGCTTGCCTCTGATGTTTCAGGCCTCTACTTCTAGCCAGAGGGGTACCCTGAAGAGGATGGAGACACGTCCCCTCCTCCAGTGGCCACCAGACACCCTTCGGAATCATGGAGACCTGGCCAGCTGTCTCCTTGCCATGATGCCCCGTCCGTGGCCCGGGTCTCACTGTCTTCTGGAAACCTCTCAGAGTTTCTTCTTGTTGCCTCTCCACTTACCTCCCGCCTGTACCCAGACGTCTCTCTTCACCCGCAGGGCTCCAGAGGCGTTCGTGTCTATTCAGCTGGAAAAGGTGGGGCTGCGGGACATGATGCTGAACGCCTTTCTCCTCCGGAAGCAAGCCATGGCCGACAGAACGCAGCACCCCGTGAGTGTGCCCCCGGGAGAGCCCCCAAAGCCCTCATCCTCTTCTATGTCTGACTGTATAGATGTGCTTGACTCAGGATGTGTTGCCGTCAGGCTATTTAGAGAGGGCCATTGAAGACATGTCAGAAAGAATTGAAAAGGGATGCTCAATAAGAAAGAGAAAGGGACTGTTTCAAGGTTACAGCAGTGTAATTGTTGTTGTTGGTTGTTGTAGTGGTGGTGTTAGTGGTGTTGTTGTTGGCGGCGGCGGCAGCGGTGGTCTATGTGTGCATTTCCCTGTGGTTCCATCTTGTTTTGTCATTTTCTAAACCAAGCCACTTTAGCACCTGTACTAGGGACCTCCCTGAGTGATAGGGTGTGAGGAAGGGCTCTTAGCATCTCATTGCCTGTTGCCTCCGTTCTTAAGACAAATTTCTATGTAAAGTTTCATATGAGCCTCATCTGTTGAAAATAGTGTGAAGCGCAAACTTTGAGTCAGGTGGCATTGTGTGGATATCATTTCACCATTCATTAATCCTTTGATGAGGACATCATTAAGCAAATAGCTATCTGGGAGAAAAATCTATCTGAGGCTTTGTCAGGGAAGAGACGAGTCTTTCCTAGGATAGCATTCACCCAATCCAGCCCTGCAAATGGGAGAGGCTGGGGGCCAGGCCTTCCTGAGTCCTTGTCAATGAGCCTGCAGGCAAAGGACACATCTAATGAGCTGTTCTCAAAGAAGATTCTTGAAGTGAAAAGGGCCAAGCCTTGTTCACTGCCCTTCTAATTATGCAGGGGCTGTAAGAACTCAGTGCTGTCACAGTCTGGGATTTTACCTTACTTCCAAGCTAATACGTTAGCCTGCTCTGCCATGCCTGCTGGCAGAATGCATGAAATTCTTGTGTCAGGTTCCAGGACTTATCTACACATGAAAGCTTTATCTTTGTGTCCATTCCCTGTGCTTCCCCAAACGATTTGACTGCGAGGCCCACATTCCCTATGCTTCCCCAAACGCTTTGACTGCAAGGCCCACGGGGCGGCTGTGTCACAGCTGAGAACATCACAGTGTGAGACGTCCACCTCTTGCTTTCCAAGCCTGCTTTGTTTCCCCAGAGGGAGAGATTGTCTTGCTCATTGTGGACAACCCAGAGACATGGGCTTGGTAAAGAAAGATCCTGCTTTCTCAGTAAATCCAGCAGAATGTTTAGAAGAGAAAGAGTTCAATAAGGGAAAAATGTCTCCATGTAACATGTCTCAATTATCTGGCCTTTCTCTACTCTGAGTCTGCTCACATGTACTGGGCTGGGTAATTTTTACAGCTGGTTGTCTAATATAAGGACTATCATTCTCTTTTATCCCAGGATGAAATTATGAAAGTCAAGAGAGATGTTATCATTGAATATTGTCAAAAGTAAGTATAGTAATCTGTGAACAATGGATTTTTATTTCCCTGACTCTAAATTAGCATTACAGGAGTGTATATTTAATATAAACAATGGATGTCATGTTGCATAGTGGACTCAATATGTGATTGATTGAAATCCAGTCAATAGCTAGGGCACTTTGTGCTTACCTGAGCCACCAGTGGCCATGGCATTGACTCTGGATCATGGCTGCCCCAGGGTGTGAAGAGAGAACTCTGCTCCATGGGGATTATTCATGGCTGAAGTTTTGGAAGTAGATCACCGGGTTTGTCTTCTGAGGTGCCTCTGGGTAAACTCAAACCACCAACCAGGGCTTCAAACTGCTCCTTCTGTCTTCAACATATCTGAGATATAGTGAACCAGGGCCTACTTTTTAGAAGGACCCCAGAGGACTCTTCCAATCATTCAGCCAGCAGTTGACTGTGTTTACTACTTGTACTACCACACCAAACCCAAACCCACTGCCCTAGAGTCAATTCCGACTCAGGGACACCTTATCTGGAGTTTCTGAGACTGTCCTCTCAGAGGAATCAGATGATCTTACCTTTCTCCCATGGAGCAACTAGTGGGTTTCAATTTCCGACCTTGAGGTTAGCAGCCCAACTTCAAATACACAGAGCCACCAAGACCCCTTTGTGCACCGAGGGATTCCAAATAGGCCATCATCCTACTGTGTAGAACCAGATCCAACGGCCCTCTCTGACCAGCAGAGGCACATCGAAGCCAAGAGGCCATGCCTCTTCCCTCGGCAACAAGGACCGGGTGTAGATGGAAATCCCTTCTTGACAGAGGGGCTTGGTTGTCTTGTCAAAGTCCTCTGAGGAAATAGGTCGTGAACTTCGGTGAGCTGTGGAACCACGTGGACTCCCCTCTGGAAGTCGTTTTTTTTTTTTTTCCTTTTGATATTGTAGGTTTCACCAGCACATGTCTCACTACGCTCTTCGAGGTCAGATCATGGCCTACTGCAATAGCCTGCGAGTCCTGCTGGAGGACGTCCCTACCATCAGGAAGACCTTCTTCATGGTAGGGCAGCCACAAGAAAAGAAGGGGCTCAGGGACTCCAAGGAAGACCTCAAGCCTGACCTCAGGTGCGTCATTTCATATAGAGCACTGTCCCTCCCCCACCCCGACTCACCCAGGGCAGTGTCAGACTGGGTGTGTATCCCCACCCCACACACACACACATGCTCCCTTCATTACCCATTAGAGGAATGGTTCTCCACCTTCTGAATGCTGCCGCGACCCTTTCCGACACTTCCTCATGGTGTGGTAACCCCCAACCATAACATTATTTTCCTTGCTACTTCATAACTGCAATTTTGCTATTATTATAAGTCATAATATAAATGGATAATATGCAGGATGTTTTCATTGTTACAGATTGAACGTCATTAAAGCATAGTTATTAATCACAAAAAGCGTATGGAACAATATCTTGTGCAATATTTATTTCTAATTACAAATAAATGAAATTTTGTCTTGAAGCATGGTGTAGCCTGGGTGATAGTCTTAATACAACAACAGTAAGCTACACTGCTATATTTTGCAACAGTATGCATAAAAAGCCAACATCGGTGGGAAGGTTGAAGTAACTCCTTTCTCACCCGATCAGCAAGCATATCTGCATGTGGGCAGACCCACCTGGAGATGGATATGTTTTCTGATAGTCTCAGGCAACCCCAGTGAAAGCGTTGTTCGGCCCCCAAAGGAGTTAAATTCCACAAGTTGAGAGTCACTGCCTTTAATCTTTGAGCCCAGGAAGGCAAAAAAAGAGTGAACACTGGAGAGTAAGAGGATCTTTGTATCTGAACGCACGAGGTCTTTGTGTATGGGCTGGTTGGCTGTTTTTTCAATCACTGTAGTTATGTTTTCTCCTGGTGAACCCAGAGATTTGTATCAGTCACACCCTTTTATATAGGCCAGCATCTAAACTATTTATGTAAATTTGATCTTGATCTGTCCTGACCTCAAATAGGCTGTTCAACGATGTTGAGAAAATATTCAGGAAACAAACCAGCCAATGATAAATCAGTGCCTTTGAGGAAATCTGATCATGCAGGGAATGATAGTGAATGACACTGCTGTGAAATGAAGTCACTTTGGATGGCTCTTCTAGCCATAGTCTTGTGAGTCCCACCAAAGGTCTGTAGAAGTATGCAAATAAGGTATAGAGGCAGAAAGAGAAGCCCCACAACCATCAAGAAAGAAGAGTCTTTAGAAAAGCAGGAAGCATGCAAATCAAAGAATATAATCTCTATCACTGAATTATACGTGTAGAAATTTAAAAGAAAGATAGCAATGGCAAGATCCCTGCATGAAGTGGCCATGATCCAGCGTGAAGTCATCGTAGCACCAGAGGCACCAGAGACATCATCACCATGGGGTAGAGCACTGGTCGCCCCAGTCCACAGAATTGGAGCTCAGTGTCTTTGGGCAGACGGTTGACTTGCTATGGGGCGACCTTTGGGCATTGATCCATGCCAAAGGGGTCTTTGTAACATGTGCCTGAGCAGGGCAAAAGCCAAGGGACCACTTGACAGAGGTTGAGGACCAGAGAGAGGTGTGCCTGCTGGTATGGCTGAGAAGAGGAGTAGTGGACAAAAGAACTGCATCCTTTATGTTTTCTGATCCTGACTTCTGGTAACTTGCTAACTTCCTAAATAATCCTGCAGAATTGTGAGGACTGCCTCTGGGTTCTGAGTAACCACCGTGATACGTCATTGGACCTATCGGTGGAGTGTTCTGGGAGGGATGGTTGGTTCAGAACAGGATAAAGAAGGATGGAGGGTGCATGCACATCTGACCTTGACCTCCTAAGCATCAACCTTGAGCAGATGTGGAGTTGGATTCTCCTTCCCCCTTGTGTAGCTGGATGAAGCTTAGACAGAGTCCCATCCCATTTCCTCAAACATTAAGGGAAAAACAGAATGGTCTCCACCATGTTCCAAATGTTCCTACTTCAGTCAGCCAAGAGTTCATGTCTCAAATAAAGGAGTTAGCAGACCTTTGTAGCCAGTGGCCATCTCTCTTTTCTTTAAAAGAAGGGGAGTGCGGGGGGTGGGGGGGTTGGGGGTGGGGAGAGGGCGTTATACAGTTGTATAGTCTCTAAGAAGAAGAAACAAAATACCCTGTAGGTTGAATTAACATATAAGCACAACAACACAGAGCTTAGCGCCGATAACAAGAATGCTCAATAAACATCATAGAATGGATGGACAGAGGGGATTGAAAAACTGTGTTTGTGCCCCATCACCCTCTTTTTCTCTCTTTTATTCCCTCATTCTTTCATGTGTTAGTCAAGCATCATGGAGTCAATAGCTACTTAGGACCGGGCACTTTGCTAAGTGCCAGAGTCACACAGGTGAATCAGCTATTGTCTCTGGCAATGAAGTCAGGACGGTGGGGAGAAAGTTCTGTCAACAAACATGTCGCATCAAAGACAGCCCCTTCTAAGGAAGTGAACAGTGAGGGCGCGCCTCTATTCCAGGGCCTTCAGGCTTCATTCAAAGAAGTGGTGGTAATAAAGTTGGAGTTCGCCAAGAAAACGGGGATGATAGAAGTGGGCTAGAATATAAAAGAAGTTAATTCCTTAAGTCTCTCACTAGCTGATAGATATCTACCAACATAGGCAGCAGTCCTGCCTTTATACTTCTAGCACCCTCAGTTTGTGGACACTGATATTTTGTGCTATGAGCTCAGTTAATACCTTCACCTTGGGGACACTTCAGGATTAAACTAATGGAAGAGTTCTTTTGAGGAGGTGTGGGCAAAGATGCTTCAGTAGATGGATTTGTCGAAGGACTCAGTGACACTCTGATGCACTATGAGGCTGACCTGCACCTTTCACTTGCATTAAACATTGCAGGACAACCTTCTGGTGTGCAACCCTAGGAGATGGAGAATTATTTTGGTCACTCATCCACTCAGGAGCCAACCATTTATAAACTCAGTCTTCATTTGAGATTAAACTTTAGAAACTGTTTCCAGAAGTCTACCCAGACATTAAATCCACTCCATTTGGATTTAAGATAAAGTGTATTTAGCCAATCTATTTTTATTTCTCATCTGTTTCATATGCAGCAACTAGAGTCAAAATGTGGAGAAGGAAAGTAAAATCTCACTGACAAGTCTCCCTCTATTCCTTTGTTTGTTTGTTTCTTGTGGATAACTTTGTTTCCAAAAGATTAAGGGACAAAACTCTTTTGAGAGCCTCGGGTCCTAAATCATCTGGTCAACTGTTACTGTAAGGTGCTATTGAGTTGGTTTGACCCTCACCAAACCTATGTACAACAGAACCAAACCTGTGTACAACAAAATGAGCCCCAGCTGGACCCCAGGCCAGTCACACAATTGGTGTAGTTGTGTGCTCATTGTTGCAACCACCGTGTGAATCTGTCTCCTTGAAGGTCTTCCTCTTTATCACTGACCCTCTACTTTTCCAAGTACAATGACCTCTTGCAGGGACTGGCCTCTCCTGATAGCAGGTCCAAAATACGTGAGATGAAGTCTCACCCTGAGTGCTTCTAAGGAATGTTCTGGTTGTATTTATCACAAAACAGATTTGTTTTTTCTAGCAGTTCGTGATACTTTTGATAGTCTCTTGGTCAGCTAACATCTGATCATTTTCGGGTAGGCTCATGACCAGGGAAATGTGAGCCAAGTGAATGTCCACCCAGAGTCCAGAGACAGATGAGCTATGACTAATATAGATTTAGGTTTTCTTCAGGAGACTCATCTCCTGCTTCAGAATATCTGGATATTTCAGTACATACCTTTTGAGCAGCTTCCATCAAAGTGAGTCTATACAAAGAAGGGACACATAGTGGGCCAGTGGTAGCCCTCTCATCCTCCACGCAGATATGGGCTAGAGTATAGAAGAAGTGAATTCCTTTAGCCCCTCGCTAATGGATAGCTATCTATCAACATAGGTGACAGTTGTGTTTCTGAATAGTACAGCTCATCCACGGCTATCAAATGATTGACAGTGGAGGCTTGTAGGCCACTCTGAAGCTAAGTTGCAGTGGAGCTACCAGGCTAAGTTGAAATAGGAAACAACAACAACAACAACAACAACCTACCTATCTACTTTCAAAATCCGCCAGTGAAAACCCTATGGATCACAACAGCTCAATCTGCCAGTGACTCAGGTAATGACCAAGTAGCACTGTGCTCCATTATGGATGGGGTCACCATGAGACAGAGGCCGACTCAGCAGCTGCCAACCTGACCCATGAGCAGTAACATAGAGAAGGGATTTGTGTCTGATGTGGAAGGATAGACAAAGTCTTGTATAAGATTCAAATCCCCAGTCTACGGCCATACCACCCTGAACGCGCCCGATCTCGTCAGATTCAAATCCCCAAGTCTGTGATTCCCTGCAAAGCCTTCGCAGAAATCAAACATCAGTGTTATCAGAAGAGTAGATAGAGTGGGAGCAAGTCCTAGTCAATAGAAATGTAGTTTTTATGCCGCTCAGTCATAAGTTGTCATAAGATCTTGGGCAAATTCCTGGACCTCAATGTTTGGACTCCACCTCTTCATGTGATGAGTGAGGCGATTGAAGCAGCTTTCTGAAGTGGATCATGCTGTGGGTCTTAATGCTGAGGTGGCTTGAACAAGATTCCAGGCGATGGGACGGCTGGGTAAAGGTATCTTTGAATGGGGCATTGTTAAGAATGCTAATAAAAGCCCTCTCTTCCTGTCCCTGGCACTCTGGGAATAGCAGGCATCCGTGCAGACATGGCCAAGTCCAAGAACCACACCATGCACAACTGATCCCAGAAATGGCTTCAAAAACTCTCGATCACAACAATATGAGTCTCTTAAGGGGGTGGACCCCAAGTTCCTGAGGAACACGTGCTTCGCCAAGAAGCCTAACAAGAAGGACCTGAAGAAAATGCAGGCCGATAACGCCAAGGCCGTGGCTGCCCATGTCGAGGCCATCAAGGAGCTTGTGAAGCCCACGGAGGTCAAGGCCAAGACCCCAATGGGCGTTAACTGCAAGTTCAGCCGACTGGTCTACACAGTCTACCCCAGGCTTGGCAAGCAGACTCAGGCATGTATTGCCAAGGGCTTGAGGCTCTGCCGGCCCAAGGCCAAGCACAAAGCAAGGCTGACACTCCAGCCAAGGCCTCAATTCCAGCAAAAGCTCCCAAAGGTGCCCTGGGCCCAGCTTAAGCTCCCAAAGACACCCCACCCCAGCTCTCACCAAGTAGAGTTCTCCATGTGCGGGCGAGAGGGACTAGGGTGAGCCCTGGGCTGCTACCTGCCTGGCGCTGGTGTCTTCTTGTGTTTTCTACAAGTAAACCCAGGTGGCACTGTTAAAAAAAAAAAAGAATGCTCATAAAGTAAGACATGGGAATTGAAGGCTAGGGTTAACTAGAGATAAAAAGGCAAAGTTGAAGAATGAAAGTTGTGGAGGACAGAAATTCTCATCCTGTTCATCAAATAAGGGATTGGGTTAGATCAAGGGAAATAAAAATGGTGTTATTTTTCATTTCAACTCCCCGTAATTCATTAGTGAGTATTCTGAGACAGTTGGGCTTGGGAGGGTGTTGTACTGGTTGGAGCGTCTGCTACTGGCTAGGGCACATAATACGTATGTGCCCTCCCTGAACTAGAAGACCCCATGACTTCTGCAGACATACAATTTCAGGATGTTACTTAATTCTCAGATGGATAGATAGAGCTGAATCATCACTAACTCCTGGCAACCGTATAGACAACAGAAAAAAGTACTGTCCTGCCCTACCTCGTATTGATGATCACGGGCGTGTTTGATCCTATCTTTGTGGCTCTTGGGCCAATCGACGTTACCAAACTTGCCCTGACTAGCAAGGCGAGTTTTACTTCATCAAACCTGATGCTCTTCACCAGCGACAGAGCTGTTGATGATGTGCCCAGAACATTGTCCAAACAGGACAATGTTGTTGTGACCCATAAAGCTTACATCGACTAATCTCCAGAGGTGGATTGTCAGGTCTTTCTTCCTAGTTGATTTTAATCTGAAAGCTCCAAGAAAACCTGATTAGCATGGATGACCCTGCTGGCATTTGAAATACCAGGAAAATAGTTTTCAGCACCGTGCCAACACGGAAGCTGCCACAAAACGACAGACAGCTGGGTGATAAGCTCCATCCTTCGAAGGCGGTCAGACACCACGCTTAGTTTTAGCAGAGACCACCACCACCACACCCCAGGACTAGCATTTCTGTGGAAGAAGAATGAGGGGGAGCTGTCCTCTCAGATAGGAGGTCCCTTGAGGTTCCCATCCCTGATTCCAGAGGAGTCTGGGGGGCTAAAGACGAGGGCCAACCTGGCTGCTCTCCCAGGAAGAACTGCACTGGCTGTTGAAGCACCACAGAAGGAAGAGGGAGAAAAGGTACCAAGGGCGATTCAACCCCTCTCTGTAGGCGCAGTCACCATGCCCCTCAGCACTAGCTACCCGGGTCAGGAGAGGGCAGGCGATGCAGCCTCTGGGCAAAGGGAGGCCCATGCCAGAGGGCAGAGCTCAGAGAGTCAGGTCTAGGCTGGACTGGGGCCACAACCTGAGCAGCCCATGGCTACTGAGGTGACAATCCTTGGACAGCAATGAATCAGGGCTGGTCCCTGCCTGGAGGGCAATAAACAAGTAAAATAGACATGCCATGACACCACAGTATGCTAAAGAAGGAAGCAAACCAGGTGTCCAATGAAAATGCCCACTGAGAGCAGCCCCACAGTGTCTGAAGGACAGAGGGGTGGGGTGAGGAGCCAGGAAAGCCACAGGGAGGAAGAGCCCCCTAACTGGGTTTGGAACGAGGACTATGGGAAGCCAGAGGCCTGTGGGAGAGAGCTTCAGCTCAAGCTTGACAACCACATGTACAAAGGCACTGGGTGTGAGATGACATAGGGATTCCTCGGTGACTCCTAGCCTGGACAGGTGAGGAAACAGAGGGCCCTGGGAGAGGTCAAGAGCTATAAGTCTGGGGTTCATCTTTCAGGCCCTGGGAGACAAGGGACAAGATTGTTGTCAGAGAAGCTACTAATGCCAAGAGATGTTTAGAAGGGGGATGTAGTCATGTGCCGAGTGGGGAGTCATGTACTCTTGTGTCAATTTCAGGATTGGGAGTATAAAGGTGAAGTCTAGCTTGTCAATCTGGAGATAGCCAATGAGACCTCTGTGTGGGCATGGCTTTCTCCTGAGAATCCTGGGAAATCTCACAATATTTCCCCTATGGGTATGAAAGACTTACAGCTCAGTCCTTGGGAGACATTGCAGCTGATAAGACAACATGGCAGCATGCTGATAGTCCCTGAGTCCTGGAAACTAGAGGAGAAGCCACATGGGTTTACCCTGATTGAACCAGACCTCTGGAGTTGGAAAAGCCACATAGAGACTCCTGCCAATGCTAAGATGCTTGAGAAGCTACAGAGAGGCCCCTGCCAGTGCTGAGATGCTTCTACCATCACTGGATACACAAGACTCTACACCCACTGGCCTGTGATTGTCCTGGCATTGTTGCACATGCTTTGTGAGTCTGAAGAGGATGTATGGATTGGTATCAGACATACGGGCTAATATTGGACTTACGGATTTGAATGGGACTGGGTTGGGATGCTTCCTCAATGTTCCATTCCTCTTGTATATAAACCTCTCCCTTAGATACATGTGCATGCTTATGAATTTGTTCCTCTAGTCTACTCGGACTAACACAGACCTCATTTCTGGATGGATATAAAGATGTTGACACCACTGAGGGGAAGAGACCAGGGGATGATGAGTCTTGGCTCAAGACTCATGAGCCTCAGGTGCTTCTTATTCCACGTTTCTTGGGTGTATCAGACACTCCCACTGCTCCATGCTTCCAGCAGAGCATCACATGAACACGTCTGGCTCCCTCTGCGCCTTGAGACACCGAGCTCATATAGGGTGGCATGGATGGCGGTGAGAGATCTCCCTTGGTCCGCTGAGAAACAGGCTGCACTGCACTCTAGGCACTGCGCTCCAGGCCAACCAGCACCTAAAGCACCAGCATCTGTGCCCATGCAGGTTGCAGGCCAAGGGAAAGCTGTGAGAAACAAGCTACACAGACAGCACACAGTGGAGGCCCCAGGGCCCCAGGAGGCACAACTTCAGCGGCCAGGGCTGGGCCAGTTTAGGGCACTGCTGTCAATCTTGGGGCACAGAGCCTGACCTTGGCTTCTGGGAGTGTTTGTCTGGGACATCCCCAACTACCGAGAGATGGACAATGGCCAGAAGACTGCACCAGGTTGTTTTGATGCACCCCAGAGTGGGAACAGGGTCAAGGGAAGGAAATTCTCTGAAGGAAAATCATGCTCTGTCCTTGAGCTGGTTAAAAGAAAAGCTTGGGACTTGAAAGGGAGGTTTAACGCCAACAATTCACTTCAAGGAGGATCTGATGGAGGGGAAGACCCAGGCTCAGAGAGTTGGCTGTTGGAAGTCTCCAGCCCTTGCTACATGAGAGATGTCTTGCTGCATTCAGTGGGAAGTCATTAGGCTATCACCCAGAGGCCTGGGAAGGATTTTACTCCCCCATTGGGAATCCTGGCAACAGTCAAAATTGCTCCTGCCATTTCTGAAACTTCCTTTAAGCAATGGGACCCTCCCAGCGGGAGTCACGGCTTTAGACAGTGCACAGGACAACGAAGACTGTGGACACACGTGAATGCTGGTGGGTAATAAAGTCTGCAGGACCGAGGAATAAAGAAGGCAGAATCTGAAAATGAGCCCCTGACTTCTGGCTTTGGGGTCCACGCGGTGCCTTCCACACAGGAGGAGAGACAGAACTGAGGTGGAGAGATCACCGGTTCAGTGCTTGACTTTCTTGATGGAGGTGGTCTGAGCCACCTAAACTCAAGTCAAGGCAAGTTGACCCTCGGGCACTGTGGGAGCCAGGACTATAGCCTGTCCCTGCAGAGTTCACAGTCCCTGGGGTCACAAGGGTGAGCCCGATTGCCCAGGGACCGGGGAAGAAGACTGATGGACAGCCAACAACTCCATCTTGGAAGAAGTACAGCCAGAGTGCTCCTTACGACAAAGCTGGGGGATGAGACTTCGTCTCCTGTACTTTGGACATGTGACCAGGAGAGACCTGTCCCCGGAGCACACAGCGCTGGTGTAAAGGGGAGGGGCAGAGAAAAAGAGGGGGTCCCTCAAGGAGATGGACAGACATAGTGGCTACAACAATGGGCTCAGGCCGGGGAGCAATGGTGAGGACGCCGCAGGGCCGGACGGCGCAGGGCCAGGCAGGCTTCTGTTGTGCATCAGGGCAGGGCAGGTCCCACGGCCTCCATATGCCCAGCACCAACAGGCCACAAGCAGGAAGACAGCGTTGAGAGGTTGAGACGGAGCTGTGGCAAGGAGACAGAGTTCAGTTAGGGATGAAAAGCAAAAATATGTTTTATTGGAGGTAGGGAAGGACTTTGAGGAAAGGAAGGGACAGCAGAGAGAGAGAGAGAGAGAGAGACACACACACACACACACACACACACACACAGGAACATCTTGATGGGTCCCGAGGCCTAAGAGTTTGGCCAGGGAAGCTGCGCCCGGTATTGGGGGCAGTGGGATATATATAGGGTTTGAGCTACAGGTATGTGGTCTGATGAAAGAAAAGGGAGGGAGGTTTCTGTGTTTGGAGCTTTGGAGATGACTTATTAGCAAATCAAATTGTTTTGCCACCTTGCTTCCCAGAATGTTAGAGGGTAGGGGCTGTGCCCTTCCAGGGAGATAAGCTATGTGAGATGCCAGCGGCAGGGTTTACACAGTTCACCTCCTTCTTGTGAGGCTCATGCAAAGGGGTGCAAGGGGCTGCCTGGTCCAGCGGACTGCCTGGTTCAACCCCAGCCTATACAAGCATCTCAAGTTGCCCCTGGGGGTAGGGGACCAGGGTGTCTGTTGCACACCTCCTTCGGCTATCTGTCTGTCTGTCAGGCCTGCCTGTCTGTTCTAGCATAACCAAGGCAGGCCTGAGGTGGCACTTGTTTATTCCTTTCCCTGATAGGCCTGAGCTCTAGACCATGTCCTCCCTACTATGTCTAGGCCCTCATCTCATAATGAATTACTCTACAGAGTGCCTCCTCAGACCCCTTCTCTCCTACGCACGAGCCACCCCTCCTCCCCCGGCCCCATCACACACACATGCCAGACACCCAGCCCTCAGCACAAAAACAAACGCCATGTGCTGCTGGTCGCTCCATGTGCATAAGGGTATCACTGTGCTCCATAGCAGTGGTTCTCAACCTGGAGGTCATGACCCTTTGGGGGTCACCTAAGACCATCAGGAAACACATATTTCTAATGATCATAGGAAACGAGACACCGCTTCTCTGTGCCCCAGGCGGGTGCACCCACCAGCAGATACACCCACAGACCAGTACTTGGTGTGAAGACTGTTTTCCATGTTACACCATGCTTCGAGGCAAAATTTCATTTGCTTGTCATTAGAAATGAATATTTCCCAATATGTAACTCCATCTTCTTTTTGTGATGATCACGCTGCTTTAAGTACGTTCGATTCGTAACAATGAAACTACATCCTGCATAGCAGATATTTACATGATGATTCATAACAGGAGCAAAATGACAACTGTGAAATAGCAACAAAAATAGCTTTATGGTTGGGGGTCACCATAGCGTGAGGGACTATGTGAAAGGGCCACAGCATGAGGAAGGTTGAGAACTCCTGCCCTGGAGTTTTCAATGCCTGATGTTTTGGAAGTAGATTACCAGACCTTGCTTCCATGGCGCCTCTGGGTGAAGCCAAACCTCCAGCCCCTTCTTAGTCAGCAGGTGTTTTATCCATCTGCAGCACCAGGGCTTGCACTCCCTGTACAGCACCAACTTATGAAATACTTTTCACAGGCTTGATACTCTTTTTAAAAATGATTCCTTACCACCAACCTTGTGGGGGAGAAACATTTTCCTTATTTTATACATTAAAAAAAAAATGCCAGGCTACCCACAAGATCTGGGAGTGCTGAATATTGGACTCAAATTGGGTTCCTTTGATCCTCTGAAAGCCACACTCACTTCTTTTGCGTCGCAGTGACCTACAGAACCCGGTAGAATTGCCCCCTGTCAGTTTCCAAGACAATAACTTGGTGGAAGTAGAGGCCTTGTCTCTCTCCCTCAGAGGTTGGTGGATTTGAACTGTGGATGTGGCAGTCATGTGCTTGTGTCAATTTCATGATTGGGAGTCTAGGGGTGGAGTCTAGCCTATCAATCTGGAGATAGCCCATGAGCCCTCTGTGTGGGCATGGCTTTCTCTGAGAATTCTGGGAAATCTTGTGGTATTTCTCATTGGAAGTGAGAGACGATAGACTCTGTTCCTTGGAGATGTGCAACTGACAACATGGCAGCATAGACCCTGAGTCTTAGGAACTGGAGGAGCCAGAGGAGAAGTCACATGGGCTTACCCTGATGGAACCAGATCCCTGAAGCCAGAAAAGTCACAGAGAGACCCCTGCCAGCACTGAGATGCGCCTGCCGCCACTGGATACTGCTGATGGACCCTGAGCCCTGGAAATAAGGAGCCATGGGGAGGCCGCTGCCAGTGCTGGGATGCTTCTATTGCGGCTGGATACACAAGACTCTGCACCCACTGGCCTGTGACTGTCCTGGTGTCATTGCATGTGCTTCGTGAGTTGGAAGAAGACTTTATAGACTGTATCACACATATGGGCTAATGTTGGACTTATGACCTTAGACTGGACTGGGTTGGGATGCTTTCTTAGTGTTCCCTTTCTCTTGTACATAAATCTTTCCCTTATATCCATCTGCATGTTTATGAATTTCTCTAGTCTACCCGAACTCACACAGTGGACCTTGTGGATCACAGCCCAACGTGTAACCACTGTGGCACCAGGGTTTCTGATGCTACCCCCTCACTAATTGCATGTGTCACTGCTTTTCACCTCTGGTGAGCACAATGGATTTGTTCTCTTGAGAAAAGCTGCACGATGCACTCACTCAACTCTCACGGTCATCGAATTAATGCCAACTCATAGCAAGCCTATCAGACAGGGTAGAACTTCCCCTTGTCAGTTTCTGAGGCTGTAACTCTTGAGGGGAGTAGAAAACCCTGTCTTTCTCCCAAGGAGTGGCTGGTGGTTTGGAACTGTTGACCTTGCAGGTGGCAGCCCAGCACGTAATCTCTGTGGCACCCCAGCACTAAATCCACTGGACTGGGAGCCCCCTCTCTCTTTGTGTGGCTCCACCTCACTCCTGAGATGACACGGAAACTGGGTGAGGGTGCCCCTGCCTCCAGCGGGTGTGGGAGAAAGACCATGTGTGTTTCCATCAGTATGAAAGCCAACCTATGACAGCATAGCATTCTGAAGGGAAGACTAACATAGCTCACCCATTTGTGACAAAACAACAGAGAAAAGCAAGGCACGATGGATGTAAAATTCAGGACAGTGGTTTCCCCAGGTATCACCAGGAAGGGCACATCAGACTTCAAAAGTGCTGGTGGTCATTCTGTTCCCCGGGGCAGGTTGTAGATACCTGTGGGTTATATGTTTATTCCTAAACCCACAGCAGAGAGACAGCTACACTGTAGTCTAAGAAATGATAAAGTCACCCCTGGACTGAGATAGGCTCGGAGGAGAGACCTGGTGATGTGCTTTTGAAAACTGGGCCCAGGAGAACTCTCTGGATCCTAGCAGGGTGGGTGGATGTGGCACAGGCCCGGCCTGGGAGCTGGGAGGTGATTTACAGCATATGGCCACTCCCTCTCTCTTCCTGGGTCCATGGCCCCCAGCAGACATCACCTATGTTCACCACTTCTCTGGGAGTCAGAACAGTGTTAGCAAAATCACGACTGCAATTTGATCCTGGTTCAAGCAAAGAAAGAACAAGGAATAGTTACAGGAGGAGAACAGAGAAGAGAAGAAAGAAGGCAGAGGCTGGTGAATGTGGCAGGATCCAGATCCCCTGAGGGACATGGGCGGGGGTGCAGTGGGGGCCGAGAGACATCCTGGTCTCTGGCGCTGTGTTGAGCGGTCTGTATTTTATTTCCTCCTCATTTTCTTAGGAACTGGATAGACAAAACCTAAGTAGCCTTTCAGAACCTCAACGTCCTCATCTGTGAAACAGCAACGAAAAATATGGACCGCCCCCCAGGTTGTCTGAGGAGCCATAATGGGTTAGACGCTGGGTTGTTAACTGTCAGGTGAGCAGTTCGAACCCACCATTCCACTTCTCAGGAGAAAGACGGGGCTGTCTGCTCTCATGGAGTCACAGTCGTGGAATCCCCCAAGATTGTGCTCTGTATCCATGGGGTCGCCGTGAGTCCAATGGACTTGAGGGCAACTGACAAGGAACACATGGCTGTCTCAGGACACGGACATGGCTGGGTGGTAAACTTCTCACCCTCGAAGCAGAAGGCCCAGGTCTCTCACATGGACTTGGGCTCCAGTTCTAGGCAGGTACCACTCATCTGTGCGTGTGTCTGCTGCGATGTGGACGGATTCCTGCAGAGCTTCCCCAGAAAGACCAGGGACAAAGGCGTCAGGGGCCCTGGTCTCCATGAGGCGACATCGACTTCGTGGTGGTGAGTGGAGTGAGAGATAGAAAGTCTCATGATCGACTCAGAAACACGCCCTCTGGAGCCCAGCAGACTGAGCTTGTGGTGCACAGGGCCACCATGAGTGAGAGTCAAGGTGAGGGCAGCCAGCAGCCAGCACGACCGAAGGTTGTGACATCAAATGTGCCATGTGCATGGCACCTGGGTACATAGCCGGCCCACCCCATACCTGGTTTTCCTGCCTCACCTTGCCTTTCCTTCTTCAGGCCCTCCTCCAAGGGCACAGAGGCCCAACTCCATCTCATGACCCTCTTCCTACTTAGTTATGTATAACACCAGCCAGCTGGGCTTGGCCAGGCGTGCAGGGCTGAACCCTGGGCCTGTGTCTGTCCCCGGCTGGAGGAGGCCGAGGCCCGGGGAGGGGACTGGGGAAATCGTTTAGGCTCAGAGGGCAACAAAGCTACTGGTGGCTCTCTTTCCCCCCTGCAGGAGCTTTCAGCCCAGGCCGAGGGGCTTGCTGTCTGTCGATGGAAAAGTCTTCCTCAATTTATGGTTCATACCGCACCCCTACGAAGTGCTGGTCATGTTCAAAACGCTGCCGGAAAAGGTTTGCGCTCTGCCCCACAGTGTCGGGATGTAGACAGGCTGCTCTCCTTCTCCTGTCTCCCAGCTAAGCCCCTCCATTCCAGACGACTGCGGTGTGGCGGGCTGCCCCCGGCAGCTCTCTGCACTGCACTCTCCTCCTCCTGCCGAGACGTTCACCTGCTTTCATATCGCCTCCCGCGTGGGTCTCCGGGCTGCGGGCGCCTCTTTCTCTCATAAGCATCCATTTATGCTTCTGGCGTTCCTTATTAATTTGCAGTGTCCTCTCAGCTTCCCTGGGAAAAGCTTCTCCCTAAAACCCTGGAGCCAATGTGAGACTGGGACCACACACCCAATGCATTTGGTTGCCTTCTTGAGGGGTGTGTTAGTCTGGGTAGGCTAGAGGAACAAATTTCATAGACATGCATATAGATATAAGGAAAAGGTTTATATACAAGAGGAACAGGATATTAAGCCCAGTCCAGTTCAAAGTAATAAGTCCGATATTAACCCATAGGCCCGAAATGAGTCTATTAAGTCTCTCTCCAACTCACAAAGTCACATGTCAGTGGGTGCAGAATCCCGGCACTGGCAGGGGTCTCCGCATGGCTCCTTGCTTCCAGGGCTCAGGGCTCATCAACAGCAGAAGCAACTCATCACTGGCAGAGTCTGTCTCCATGTGGCTGCCCCAGCTTCAGAGGTCTGGCTCCATCAGGGCAAGGCCGTGTGGTCTCTCCTCCGGCTCCTCCAGCTTCTCGGACGCTGCCAGCTTGTCTTGTCTGTGATTCATCGTCTCTGAGACTAACTCCCAACAACTGGGGAAGATAGCTTCTCATCTTCACGAGGGAAATATTGCGAGATTTCCCAGAAGTCTCAGGAGAAAGCCATGCCCACACAGAGGCCTCATTGGCTACTCAATAGCTATCTCCAGATTAACAGGCTAGACTGCACCCCTTACATTTCAATCATAAAATTAACATAAGCAGATGACTGCTTATGGCTGGACCTCATTTTGGGACAAAATTGGTGACCTCTATCATAAAGTTGCCAGATTTTAAGCGGGACACCATTGACGGGGGTAGGGGTGGGGTGTCTTGATTAAAAATTTGGTCTTGATTAAAATATGGAGCAACAAAAATGTTCATAGAATGCAAAAATATATCATAATATATTTATTTAAATTTTAAAATACCACGGGACATTGTTAAATTGTTAAGAGTAGGATGTCTGGTCACCTTACCCTGTAAGAATGGACATAAAAGCACACGGAGCTCTCAAAAAGAGTTGTGATGCTGATCATCACAATTTGGAAACATCCTGGGGTTTCTTTTTTGGAGGGGGGGGACATGCATAGGCACCCACCGAACAGCATCATCCTTTCGTTCACTAAAGAGATTCCAGGTGTTTTCGTTTTGTTTTAGTTCCTTAAATACCGAGACAGCCCCTGCAGCCGTGGGGCTGTGGTCCTTGCTTCCACTTGGCTTCCGCGTTGGTACGCAAGGCCCAGCGTCTGGCGCTTGGCTGTGTGTTGGTTTCAACTACTGATGAACCAACGAAGACATCTTACTCTCTGGGCAGCGTGTCCCTGCTGTCAACTGATCTGCGGGCCTGGCAGCTCACTGAGGGTCTCACTCAAGTACATTGGGGTCTGTCGATGGCCACCAGGGCCCTTACGCTGAGAGAAGCCTCACCGTGAACTCCCTGCAAAAGTGGCCTTGTTCTACGACAGGCAGGGAGAACCTTGTTACTTAAGCAGACCCCTTGACCTTTTTTGGACAGTACCCTGCCCTTACCGTGAAAACGTTCCTTTAGTGATCCCCGTCCCTAATCACTGTTCGTATATTTGATCGGCCTCCCAGAATCCTCCTCAGACCCATGTCCTTATGTTGGCTCTGCCCGCAGGCGGCCTCCCGAGCCCTGCGGCTCACTCTGCAGCTGTTGGCGCCACTGCACGACATCGTCGCCTACCTGTGCTCCTTCGCTCGGCTGGGAAACTGCCCGGCGACGTGTTTCCAGTGTCCTCTGAGCCCTAACCCTCCGAGAGGTGACTGGGGAGGAACAGAGGGCATCGGTGAGTGACTGAACTGCCCCCCTGCCTTTGAAATCTGCTGAAGCTCTAGATGCTGGAGAGGAAAAGAAGCTTTGGGGAGGGCAAAGGAAAAGTCCTCTTGCCACTGCTCTGCCAGCTGCTGTGGGGCTCCCTGGGTGATTCCACAGCCAGAGGCAAGAGGCCTGGGGTTTTGCTCGGCCCCTGCCCCCTGGTTACTGGAACTGGGTGCAGAGCTCTCTGGATCTCTGTGTGGCCCCCTATGACACAGGGGTGGCAGTGCCTCTCTCAGGACGATCCATTGTGGATCAAAACCTAGAAGCATGGACATGAGTTACCTCTGAGTCAGGGCAACCCCACGGGTCTCTGAGGAAAACACTATTCCTTCGGGTTTCCCCCATGACTGAATCTTCTGGAAAGAGATCACCGGGCCTTTCTTCTGTGGCACTTATGAATAAACTCCAACCACCAACTTGTTGGTTAGCAGCTTACCATGTTGACTCTGCACTGCCCAGAGACTCCAGAAACCTATATAAGCCCCACTAGTATTTAACAACATCGCTGCCATAGAGTCGATTCTGACTCACGGTGTCCCTACATGGGCAGGGCAGAACTGCCCCTACTAGAGAGCCTCACCTTTCCCCCATGCAGCACCGGGTGGTCTACGAACTGCTGACCTTGTGGGCAGTAGTCCAGCGCATAACCATCAGACCACCAGAGCTCCTTGACCTTTGGTTCGTTCCCTTCCTCGCTTTCACAACATTGCGAGGCCAGAGCCACGTGACTGGTGCACTCACTACACAGAAACAAACTGAGGATCGGTCAGTTAGCAAGGTCCCGATGGGCTTGCTGTCAGCATGGTGGAGGCGTTCGTGTTCACTCGTGAGTGTTCTGGTAAGTCCAAGACTGAACTATCCCTCAAGCTGGGTTTATTACAAGCAGGGAAATTGGTTATTTTTAGGAAGTTGACTTCCATCAAGATCATAATCAATGGTCAGGTAAATAGTCCAAGAATCACAAAATGTTAGAACCCAGGGATTTTAAAGAATGGAAAAGGTACAAGATGCCAAGCCCCGGTGGCGTGGTGGTTGTGCGCAAGACTGCAGCCCACTGGGATGGAGGTTCGATTCCAGCTCCACGGAGCAAAGGCTGGGCCTCCTACTCCCACCACCTGAGGGCAGTGATGTCAAAAAAAAAAAAAAGAAAGAAAGAAAGAAAAAAGTACAAGATGCTAAGCCCCGGTGGCGTAGTGGTTGTGCGTGGGACTGCGGTCCACTGGGTTGGAGGTTCAAATCCAGCAGCAAGGCTGGGCCTCCTATACCCACTACCAGAGGGCAGTGATGTCTCAAAGAAACAAGGTGATACAACTAGTGGTCTTCAAACAAAGGTAGCATATAATCAGCACACACTCCTTTCTGGCTGGACAGAGGGATTTTCACTGTGCAAATGAGCCCCCGAGGGAACTGGAAAGGGTATGATTGGGGCTCTGGAAGACAAATCGATGCCTGTGTCCATGGACATGGAGAATTGGCAGGGCTGAAAAGGGCCAAAGAAACCAAATTACTGCAAACCAAGAAAAGGACTTTGCACTGGGCTGCTAACCCCACAAGGTCAGCGCTTCAAATCCACCAGCCCCTCTGCAGGAGAACGATGAGGCGGTCTGCTCCCAGGAAGATCTTCCGTCTCAGAAACTCACGGGGGCTGTTCTTCTCTGAGCTTTACTCTGGGTTTCTCTGAGTTGGAGTTGACTTGATGGCAGTGAGGAATGAGCTTTCAAGGACCTGCATGGTGGGTTGTCTTAGTCTGGTTTCGCTAGAGAACAAAGCCAAGGAAACCAGTAATATGTACAGAGAGAGGGTTAGTTCAAGGATATGGCTCACACACTTGTAGAGATTGGCAAGTTCCAGAGGCCTGGGTCAGATGGCAGGCAGGAGGCTTCTCTTGACTACTTCAAGGTCAGCAGTTAGTGGCTGTAGAGGTGGATGAATCCAGGACTGCAGGTCAAATGGCAGACTAGTGAGGACTCAAGATTGAACGAAAAGCAAACAGCTTTCTCATATCCCCGAGGAAACGCTCTTTCAGTTGATTGGTTGCTCATGGATGTCAGTGTGGAATTGGTTGCATTATCTTAGCGCTCCTTGTGGGGACTGACTGAGTCAATATAGCCAAGTCACTGAGAATCCTGGTCCGGCCAGGTGGTGGCACAACCTTGACGAGCGAGTGTGGAAGGTGGTTTTGTCTTTGACAACTCACAAAGGTTGGCAGTTGAAGGCGCAAAAAGTTGCAACAAGTTGGACCCAACTTCATGACACCCGACAACAACATCTGCACCCAGGAGTCCCTGAGGAGCTGGGGTGGGGCACAAACAGCTAACACCCTCAACTGCAAACCAGAAAGGTTGGCAGTTTGACTCCCACCAGAGGCACCTCAGAAGAAAGTCCTGGCGATCTCCTTCCCCAAAGGTCAGTCACTGAAAACTCGGTGGAGCCAGCTCTACTCTGACCTGCCTGGGGTCACCGTTCGTTGAAATCGACTCAGCAACCTTGAACTCCACTTGAGATAAGTGGAGATAAGTGGGTCTCAGCTTACCAAGGGGTGCAATTAGAGATGGGTCCTGTTAGGACAAAAACTCATACTAAACCAATACTTGTAATGGGTTTGTTTTTTCATTTTAATGTGTAAGTGGTGAATTAGGGCAAAATTTCCGGTTAAAGAGTGAAAAATATGCTGAAGGATAAATTTCTTCACATACGGCAGTTCATTGCTAGGCAGTGTCCATTGCCATGGAAACAGAGCAACATTTTCTTAAAGAAAAGCTCAAATGACTCCTGGTGGGCCCTAAAGCATGGGCTTTACTCTGACCCTCAGAATGTCTGTTGTCAGATACTCCTTTCAAAGAGCCCCATGCCAAAGTCAAAATTCTTTACGATGAAGCCCATTTTCTCAAGGCCTCAGGTTCAAAGAGTACATCTTTTCCACCTCACTAGAATCCAGAAAGCCAGATTCCAGGAGAATCAAACACTTGGGTCCTCCATGCCTTGTCTTATTGAGGGGGAAACATTTGTGTCCCAAGGACGATGTACAATGGGCACATTCCGCTTGACTGCAAATAAAGAGCAAACCGAACCTTAAGAAACAAAACAAAACAAACTCCCCTCTCTCTGGAGCTATTTGGAATTACAAAAAAAAAAAATGGCCTGTGTGTGTGGATAGACTGTCCAGGAATTCTTGACAGGACATGGGGTTTGGGCTTGAGGTCTCCCACCAAGGACATAGCTCCATGGCCAATGTCTGTCCTTTCCGGCAAGTCACAACTCCCATGTATCCTCAATACGAAGCAGAAGGTGTCATCAGAAGATGGGAGTCTCCCTAATGCTCTCCTTATAAAGGACCAGGAAGCCAACACAAGCCCAAACACCATGCACTGCTTTTAGGCACGGAGTGTACTGGGTCTCAGAGGTCTCGCAGCTCTCTGATTACCCAGGCAGGGCCCTTCTATGAAGAGAGCCAAGAAAAGCCTCTTGGCACAAGTTCCACCCCCACTGGTACCAGCACCAGCACCATCTGTCCCATTCTCACAGACAGGTTGCCTCCGCTTTCCGGACCAGCCACCTGCCATAAAGCAGCGTGCGCCAAGAGAGTGGTGGTTCTCACCCTTCCTGGTGCCGCGACCCTTTAATACAGTGCCTCATGGTGCGGTGACCCCAACCATAACACTATTTTCCTTGCTACTTCATAACTTTTGTAATTTTGCTACAGCTATGAATCGTCATGTAAATATCTGATATGCAGGGTGTATTTTTATTGCCACCAAATTGAACAGGATTAAAGTATAGTGATGCATCAAGAAAACAATACATAATTACATCTTGTGAGATATTTATTTCTAATTACAAATAAACGAAAATGTGTACTGAAGCATGGTGCAGCATGGGTAACGGTCTTAATATAACAACGGTAAACTACATGACTACATTTTGCAACAGTGTGCATAAAAAGCCAATGCCAGTTGGAAGGTTGAGATAGCCTTTCTCACCAGATCAGAAATTCTCAGGGCAGTCTTTATAAGAGCACAATGAAGAAAATCTTTCACAAGAAGTCTATTTCTTTATTTAGACTTGATAACCAACAAGTTGGAAAACTCTGCTTCACAAAGATATATTGTTGGAAATGGAAGAAGAAGGTGCACCACCATCTCAGACAGACCAAGATATGACTGCAAACGCTTGATGCAGAATTGTGTAGCTGGCATTGCAGAGAAATTAGGTCTTACTGCATCATTGTGAATAGGTTCAACGAACTCCTCTGGGGTTGGCTCACAGACATCTTCAACTTTGACTCTGAATGGGCAAGTGCAAATGGGCTGTCAGGTCGATTTTGAAAGCACAATGAAATTTAGTCTGCAAGCATGTCCGAGTGTTCTTTCACAGAAATTATCATTGTAATCCTTCTATCTGGTTCAATGTCATGTTCCTCAAAGAAAGTCGATAAGGTAGTCAACGTGTAAAGTTTATTTTATCCAATTTTTTTAAAAGCTGAAGTTTCATTTGGAATGATTGGATCTTCTCAGACAAGTTGAAAATGCACGGTGCATTTGGTCTGTGCGGTGATAAATTTGACTCATTTAAGATGGCAAAAAGGGAAACCAAGTATTTTCTGCAGTTCGCTTTTATTATTGAAAAGTGCTTTGAACTGTGCTCTTGTTTCTGTTTAAAAAAGGTTTTGAGTTCATCATGAAGCTCAAAAATACGTTTTAAAACTTTTCCTCTCAACAATCATCTCACTTCAGTGTGAAATAGTTGATCTTTGTTCAGTGCATCCAACTCAAAAAAGTTGACCATTTAAAGTACTTGCCTTTACAAAATTGACAGAACTTATCATGCTTTTGTGGCAGTGTCTTTGTTGCTAATATTCGTCAACGAATCGTACAGTGACTTCTGATGCCTTTTGGTGATTCATTCAGCACTAAATGTTGGCATCCAGGTCGACATCCTAGCATTGCTGGAGCACCACCTGTTCAAACAGCACAACCCTTTTCCCAAGAGATCTTATGCTCTTTCAGAAATGAACCAGCTGTGTCAAATACATCACATGCAGTACTTGTCGTTTCAAGAGGTTTGCAAAAAAGGAACTCATCTTTAAAGTCACTAAAATCATTAGTATACCTCATGTAAACCAGAAACTGCAAACAGTTTGCAACGTCTGCAGATTCATCAAGCTGGATGCTAAATATTGGAAGTGGAGCAGATTTAATTTCCTGGATTACCTGATCAAGAATATTAGCAGACATGTCATCTACTCTTCTGCAGACAGCATCCTTGGATAAGGAAATTTCACTCACTTTTGTAACAAATTTGTCTCTGATCTTAACTCAGACAATGTCTTTGGTGGCTGGCAACAGTAAAGCCTCAGCGTAGCGTGAGGTTTTACAGCCCTGGCCTTTCTGAGTGCCTCCAACTATAAAGCTTCGATGACTGCTACATTTTGGTTGTGGTACTTGCCACCAATGTCAAGCCTGGCTTCTAGACTCCCTCAGCCTTGCTTCCAAAATAGTCGGTAGCCTTGCAGCAAAACTCCATGCTTGCTATCAAAATGGCATTTTAATCTGCTCAGCTTCATAGATTAGACTGATAGAACTTCACAACAAATAACACATTGCAATTTCTCAATTCCTGCTGTATTTATTGAGGTAAAACCATACTGTAAAAAAATCCTCACTATATTTTCTTTTCTTGACATTCTTCTCTACGCGATCCATGGTTATGGGATAGTTTGCTAATAAAAATAATATATAGAGGCTGAACCCCGGTGGTGTAAGGGGTTGAGTGCGGGACTGCAGCCCGCAGGCTTGGCGGTTCAAATCCAGCGGCGGCTCTCAGGAGCAGCACTGGGTAGCACCCACGACCACCAGAGGCAATGATGCCCAAAACAAAAATAATATATAGCAATAACTTTAACAATACAAAAGATGATACATGGCCCAGTTCAGTCAATATAGTTCATTAAATTTCCTATGATTCACAATTCTATGTTGTTGTTTTTACATACCTGTTGCTGTCACAAGGGGGTAGTATTCACATCAATCACAGGTAAATATAAAAAGACCAGTCAGCATCCAGATTACGTTCAGATTTTTTTTTTGCAGTAGTTAAAGATTTTACAGTACACAATTCTACATTTACTCATTAATTATAATTCATGAAGTGTCCAATACTGCTGCTTTCAACACTAGTTGCTTTCAACAGAGTAGCTCTTTCAACACAGCAGCTGCTCTCTCTACACAGTGTCCACATTAAGGCATCAAAACTGTGACATACAACTTTATTTGTATGGGGTGCATGTGATGGGCTTGACATGATGTCCTCACACCTGGTGTTCGTATGAGGGAGTATCTGCATTTGGGCGCACCCACCTGAAGACAGATAAAGGAGCAGTGTCTCAGTTCCCAAGACCATCAAGTGTCCAATGGACCTCTGTGAAAAGGGTTATTCGACCCCCAAAGGGGTCGTGACCCACAGGTTGAGAACTGCTGTCATAGAGGAAAGAAGACCAGTGTGTTGTGTGTGTGTGTGTGTGTGTGTGTGCTGATGCCACTGTGTTTATTTCCTAGAAAAGAGCCCTGGTGACACAAAGACGAAGACTTAGCTGCCATCAATAAGACCGGCAGTTCAGACCCACCGAGGCTGCAAGGGAATAGACCTAGGAGGTTGTGGGAGTCAGTTCTGCTCTGGCACATGCGGTCACTGTAGATCAGAATTGACTCACAGCACACAGCACATGGCAACAACACATGGCACTACAGTCTGGGTAGAGTAAAACAGCAGAGGTTTGTGGTCTCAAAGGATCGATGCCACAACAGAGGTTTGTGGTCTAGAGGATCAATGCCCAAAATTAAGGGTCATGAATCCTGAGCATTGATCAGCCCACAATCATTGCTCATGGAAGAAACAAGTCAAGAGATCAAGAGAGACGTTACATTGGGTAAATTGGCTGCACGAGATCTCTTTAGAGTATTGAAAAACAAAGACGTCACCTTGAAGACTAAGTTGTGCCTGACCCAAGCCATGGTGTTGTGATTCACTTCCCATGTTACATGAAAGTGGTACATTGAACAAGGAAGACTGGGGAAGAATCCATGTGTTTGAGTTGTGGCGCTGGAGAAGAATATTGGAAGTATCATGCACTGCCAAAAGTATAAACAAGTCCGTCTTGGAAAAAAATACAACCAGGGTACTCCTTAGAGGCAAACTTTACCTCAAGTACTTTGGCCGTGTAGTCAAGAGAGACCACAAGACCAGTCCCTGGAGAAGGATATCATGCTTGGTAAAGAAGAGGGACCATGAAAATGAGAACAGGCCTTGACAGGATGGATTGACACAGTGCCCGCAACAATGGGCTCAAGCATGAAACCAATTGTGAAGCTGATGCAGGAACAGCAGTGTTTCCTTCTATCGTGCACAAGGTTCTGGTGGGTTGGAACAGACTTTTTGGCACCTAGCAATGACTCTCTCTCACTCTCTCTTTCTCTCAAGGCTCTGGGGAAGGATCCTTCCTTGTCTCTAACTGACTCGTGGTGGGTCCTGGCCATCTTCACATTTGCTGCTTCCTAGATGCATCTGCCCACCCTCTTTTCTGTGTCTTCACATGGCCCTCTCTTCTCCTTTTTGTGAAAGGACACCAGTCATCTTGCATGAGGACTCACCCTCCTCCAGTACGACCTCTTGCCGACTGGTAACATCTTCAAAGACACCATTCCTGTGGGGAAGTGAAACTTCTTAACATGGTTCTTCTGTCCATGTCTCTGTAACTCCCACCAGATGATTAGGTGGAACCATGCAAATAAGGTGTGTGGAACACTGGTAGAAGGGATTGGTCAGTTTTAGTTGCCATTCCCCTGTGTATACAAGAGTCTGTCAGAAGCCAGGAACAGAGCCATAACTCTCTATGGGAGCAGAAAACCTCATATTGAGGTGTGGGGGTGGGGTACTAGCATTTTTCTGTTGTCTTAGAAAATATCAAATGAATGTGAGACCCGGATCACTGCCTCAAATAGCTTATAATTCCTGTCTATCTACATGAGATAGGCATGAGAAGCAAGCCTGAGGAGAAAGCAACAGGGTCAATGTTGGGGGGCAGGGGGGCACGCACATGCGATGGGGAAAGGAAGCAGAGAGCAAATGACATTATGGACAAGGGAACAACTAGGGATATAGAATTGATGGCAAAGTGGGTGTCGAGTTCCTGGTGGTATTGGAGCAGCTGTCCTCTAGCTGAGAGGAATTACAGAGAGGCAAACAAGGGGTGGAGGTGATAGCAGGACAGGAGGAAGGTAAAAGGAAATAAAGAACCAGGAAGCAAAAGTATTTATAGAGGTATAAACATGGGCATCTATATATGTAAATATATCCGTGCATAAAAATAGGAGTATTGACCTATGTACATATGTTTACATTTGCAATACATTGAGGTAGTGGACAGATTCAGAGCCTCTACTTAAATATTCCCACAACATGAGAACACTTTGTCCTAAAAATATGGCACTGGGCCAGGTCCAATTCCCTGACACGATCACTGAAAACAAAGCCGGTGCATAAGCAAAAGTGGTGAAGAAAGCAGGTGGTGCCTGGCTAACAAAATATGTAATGGTTGGGGGTCTTAAAACCTTGAAACCGTACAAGTAGCCATCTGGCAGGGAACCAACAAAGCCCATATGGAAGAATCACACCAGCCTGTGTGAGCATAAGACATAAACAGGAACAGGTATCAGAAATTCAAAAATAAACAACTTCATTGGGGTGAAGGAGAGCGGTCAAAGTAGAGACCCAGAGCCCATCTATGGATAATCAGATGACCCTGCACGGAGGGGCTGCACTCAAGGGAACAGATAGAGAGCCTGTAGGACAGAGTAGAACTACTCCATAATGTTTTTCAGGCTATAAACCGTTACAGAAACAGACTGCCTCATCTTCCTGCTGGTGAGTTCAAACCTTTTGGTAAGCAGCCGTATGTTTAACCCACTGCAACCCCAGAGCTCATCTGGACTGCTTATCTTATCCTGAAGCCAAAGGAATACCAGTATTATCAACCATTCTCTACCTGGGTGTCCCCTAATCAAGTACCCACAGGTAGCGTCTCCACTCACATTGTTCCTCAGCTGTCCAGAGGACCCAGCCAGGCAAGGAGAGCAGTGAGGGAATCAGCTGTTGAAATAGAGCAGCTTTGGAAATGCTCAAGGAACCCTGGTGGCAATAATAATTACCTCTTGGGTTGTGATCCATAAAGTCAGCGGTTCAAAACCGCCAGCTGCTCGAAGAAAGACTGGGGTTTTTAGTCTCGTAAACAGTTACAGTCTTGGACACTCACAAGGGCACTTCTACCCTGTCCTGGGGCGTCGCTAAGAGTTGGCATCAACTCAGTGATAGTGAATGCATTTAGGAAATGGGTGGGTTGTGTATCAAGGAATGCTGATCCATTTCCATAATCCCTCCCTTCCCTCCACAGGGATGTCACTGCCCTCAGTGTGAGGTGAGAGGGTGCATTCTGGTAGGCTCAGTGCACCCTCTGCCACACCGCTCCTTCCCTGTGCCAACAAGGTGCCCTCCAGATCAGCACTGAGTGCTTCCACATCTCCCTAAGTTAAATTTCCAGTCAACATGTGAGCAAACCTAGTTATACCTGGCCTACTCTTGCATTCTTAGGAAAAAGTCGGATTAGACAACCCCTCGATGTGCATACACTTGCGTGTTCTTTTGCTTGCTTAGGATGATCTTCATTCTCACCCGTGAACCCCATGACAAGAAAGGCTGCTTTGGATCATGTGATCAGACATGGGGCTGGTTCATAAACTCGAACTCACTGCCACCAAGTTCAATCCAAGACATATTGATCCTATGGGAAAGGGTAGGTTTCCAAGACTTTAAATCTTTATAGGAGCAAACAGAACAGCCTCATCTTTCTCCCCCAGAATGACTGGTGGATTGAAACTACTGTCCTTGTGGTTAGCAGCTCATGTATAACCCATTACACCACGAAGACGCCTTAAAAAAAGAAAGCCAACATCATCCAAACATCCGACATTCCCAGGCAGTCTTCCACTCACATACTAACCAGGACAGACCCTGCTGAGCTTCCAAGATCAGACAAGATGGGACACGTTCATTCTCAAGCCCCCAGAGGATGTACTGAGACTTTCACTTCTCACGCACGTTGTGTCTCACTCTATTAGAAACCGTGGTCTTGTACTTCTAAAAACTGTCGCTCAGCAGCATTTTCTTGCTGGTATGAAAAACAAAGGAAGTTTTTATCTTCCAGAAGGGGAGAGGAAGGAAGGAAAGAGACATCAGACCTTGGGTTGCAGGGCATCAGGCTGTGCTTGTTTTGCAAAATGTATAATTAGCACACCCCCGAGCGAAGACCAAACTCAAAGTAGTCAAACTCACTGCCATCGCATATAATTCAACCCATAGCGACCCTGCAGGACAGAGGAGAAATAGCGTTGTGGGTGTTTGAGCTCTGACTCTTTAGGGCAGTAGAAAGCTTGAGCTTTCTCCCAAGGAGCTGGGCGTTTCAAACTGCTGACCTTGTGGTCTGCTAGGTCACGGGGGACGTCATCCAATGATGGCAGAATGTCCATGGAGGCACGCTGTGGACTCTGGAGGGTGAGACGGTGGCTCCCCTGTTGGCTCCAGCAGCCTGCATTTCCCAATGACTGATAAAGTATTCTCTCTCTCTCTCTCTCTCTCTCTCTCTCTTTCAGGATCCGAATTGCAGGAGCTACAGAAAATGATTGACAGTCTTCAGAACCCCCAAGACCCCAACCAGGTGGCCCAGGCCCTCCTTCTCCGGAGGGAGGTTCTGTTTCTGCAGTTTGACGCTGCGGTGAGACATCTCACCCGGTAAGGCCCGGAGCGCTAATCCTGTCTGCTGGATTCTACCGGGCAGGTCTTCTCAGATGACCAGCCAGGGAGGCCAGTCTTCTGGAGATGAGCTAATCTGTTTAAAATAGACAGGGCCACAGCGGTGCCCAGGCACGGGCTGCTGCAAAAGCGTGTCCATGGGGAGGCATTTCTTGTTCGATAATACTGTTCTTGAACTAATGAAATGTGAGTTCAAAACAGGTGATTTGCAATCAATTGCTGCTTTCCATGTTCAGGCTGCCTCCTTGGGAGGAATATCCATTTCCATTCCTCCCAGGCTTGTTCTAAGAGTTTTGTATGCGTTTCTCACCCTTTCTTTATCATTTTCACTGCACTTCCAAGGCCAAAGGAATTGACCGTGAGCTAAATTTATAAATATATCATTTTCCTTCTGGTCTGCACAACTGATTCAGCACTCTGCATACCAAAAGATGGTTATTTATTTATTATTTATTTATTTATTCCAAATGAATTCCGATTTGGGTGAGAAACTTCGTTTGGATTAAAATTCACAAATGTTTCCACCGTGAGTCACCTCTGCCCGAAAGGGAGAGGTGGGGAGGGGGCTGGGGGAAGCAAGACTGAGGGGTTCCCCTTACTCTTGTCAAAAGGGAGCGACTTCCTCTGATAAATTCCCAGAGTGGATATTCAGCCCAAGGCCAGGGCCCCTGCTTGTTGGCTCTCCCTTGTGGGCTTCGAAGGCTTCCCACTGTTGGCAGACATGTCCAGAGAGAGCCAGAGAGAGTAATAGCCTGGGGCTTGTACTCCACTAGGGAGCCTGGTCACCTACTGGCTTACACACTGGCGTTCACCCCAAGGTTGCCGGTTCAGACCCACCATCCTCTCTGAGGGAGAAAGATGAGGCTTCCTGCTCCTGTTAAGATTTATAGCCTCGGAGACCCACAGCGGCAGCGTTACTCAATCCTATAGATGCACGAGGAGTTGGCATTAACTTAAGCCAGTGAGAGAGGAAGAGGGAGAGGAGGATGGGGGAGTGAATTCCTGGGTGGTGCAGAGGGTTCCTGTGCTTAACCGAGAAGCAGAAGGTGGGAGGTCCGGTTCCCTCGGGTCAGAGGAAAGGCGTGACGATCTACCTCTGAGCACGCAGCTGCTGCAAACTTAGAGCGCACGCAGGGTCCCCGCGAGGCAGCATCGGCGCCACAGCACCCCGCTCTGTGCTGCTCTGCCTGTCCTCACACTTGAACATCCGGTTTAGAAGCTTCAAATGGAGTGGCAAGGTAATAGCGTTGTTCCACGAACGTTTGCAGCTCGCTCCCTCCTACATCCAGCAGGATGCAAAGGCAGGCTCGCGGGCTTCCTCTTGTAAGGACACACTGCTTTCTGAGTTAGGGCTAGAATTCGGGCAACCAAACTCGGACTATGTAAGACGCTCACTTGCAACGAAGAAACGTGGAGAGACCTTCGTGGATTTCAGGTCCCCACGGGACTGCGTGCCGCTCCCCTCCCAGGGAGCCTCTGTGCTGCCAGGCTTCGGCTGCTGAGTCAGCAGTGTGTGAGTGTGAGTGTGACTCCACGGCAGTGAGTGTGAGTGTGAGTGTGATTCACCCAGGCTCACTCCCGTTTTCAGAGGACCCAACAGGGTAACCCACGTGATTCCCCCAGAGGGAGACCCCCAACAGGGTAGACACTCTCGGGACTTCTCCTCTGGCCTTTTGGACCCGCAGAGTCGAATCCACAGCCGTTTGGCTGTCTGTCTGGAAACACACAGCTAGTCCATGCTAGATCAGAATCAGAACTCAGGTATCTGAATGCCTAGCGAGGTCGCCGCCGGGCGGGCTGCAGAGAGCAGGTGAGAGCTTGAAGAGATGGCTGCGCCAGGCGGAAGGAGGAGCTGCAGGAGACATGCCACCCTTCTTACTCATTTGACTTCAGCCGAACTTGCAAACCTGGCAAAGTCCTTAGATAAGTAAAGGAGACAGGAAGCTGGGGAAGTTCCCCCACCCTTCCCAGAACTGCCAAGCCTGAGCAAGAGGGACTGTTCTGGGCGGGAAAGCCTGCTTCTGTGAAATGCAGACATGCCCAGGCTGTGTCCCTTGAGGGAGAGCAGCAGCTCCCACAGACTAGAGGAGGGTCTGACTCCAGGACAAAGGCCCTGTGGAGGCCCCTCAAGGGGCCCTGGGGGCATCGTGGTTGGGAGTTCAGCTGGTAGCACCAAGGTCAACAGTTCAAACCCACCAGTGCTTCCACAGGCGATTTGCCGACCCCCTGCCTTCTTGTTGATTCCGACTCAGAGCAACTCCAGGCGACAGAGACCGGCCTCCCTTTCTAAGTTTGGAGGCAGGGAATCTTTATGGGAGTAAAAAGCCCACCTTTCTCCTGAGGTCCAGCTGGTGTGTTCCAACTGATGGCCTTGCAGTTGGCAGCCTGATTCGTCTCATGCCACACCCCAGATCGCAGTCTGGATTCATATCATGCTACACCCCAGAAGGCAGCCTCAAGCTACAAGTCACTGGCACTTAACTGATGCCAACCCCCAGCAATCCGATAGGACCAGGGAGAGCTGCCCTGTGTAACTTTTTTTTTGGCGGGGGGGGGGGGAACATCACTGCCCTCAGATAGTGGGAGTAGGAGGCCCAGCCTTTGCTCCACGGGAATCGAACCTCCATCCCAGTGGGCCGCAGTCCCGCGCACAACCACTACGCCACCGCGGCTCAGCCCTCCTGTGTAACTTTTTACAGGAGTAGAAAACCCCACCTTTTCTCCCAAGATTACAAGGACGCCGATAGGGCAGACCTACCCTTCTCTCTCCCTCTCCCTCTGCTGGTTCACTGTGTGTGCGAATGAATGGCATTGCCCGTCTCAGATGTCACAGATGACTCCATGCTCCACGACTCATCCAAAGGTTGGTGCTTCAAACCGGCCCACAGGTGCCTCAGGTCACCTGGCAATCCGCTTCCGGAAAGGCCCCGGCCACCCCCCCACCCCCCAACTCCCAGGGAGCAGTTCTGCTTCATACACGTGGGTCACCATGAGCCTGGACCCACTTGACAGAACTAGCAAGAGTCGGTCGCTTCTTAGTGACAGAGCAGCTCCTGTTATGGGATGGCTGCGTGGTTCCAGACACAACGCGGTTCACTCAGCCTGGAGTGCGGGCCAAGGGGGGGCGCTGTCCTCTCACTTGCGGGCACATTCCTCAGCTACCATACAGTTTTCCCCTGACCTGCCAGAGATGTTTACCAGCCCGTGTGAGAAACGCCGAGGACTGAGGTTATTAGCCATGTCTGCCTTACAGAGGAGTGCTTGGGTCTGACAACGGTGCTCGTCACGCTCGTCTGCCATTTCTGTCCGTGTGACCCATGCACCACGGGGAGGAGAGTATCAACAAGGAACCGTCCTTTGTGACACCTGACATGAGACGGTCATGGGAACGCAGCCCGGGCCGTTCAGTTCTTCCTGGTCTCTGGTGTGTTCATTCTGCACACTCAGAGCCGAATGGGGGCAACAGAACGTGGGGCCCGCAAAGCCGAGCGTACCGATTATCCGTGCCCCTTTAAGAAAAGGTGTGCCGACTCTTGATGGAGAGGATTGAATTCCTTTGCTACTGGGGACTAGAGGGAGGTGACCCCCCCCCCCCCACCCATGCACCCAACCTCGCAAACAAAAGTTCCTCCAACGGGCTCTATCCCCAAACCCTCTGCCAGCGAGTCGGTTCTGACTCCAGGCCACCTTACAGAAGAGAGTCCCCGAGGGTTTCTGAAGCCAGGCATATTGACCAGAGCAGAAAGTCTCCCCTTTCTTCTTTGGGACATCTGGTGGATTTCCAAAGCTGGCCTTGCTTATAGTTAACAGCCGGATGCACTACCCACTGCACTACCAGGGCTCCAAGGAACTCTAGGAAGCAGAACAGCCTGCACAGTGTGAAAGGTGCCTCCGATCGCAGTGTCTGGCTGATGTTCGGGAGGACTGGGGTGAAAGGAGACACCTGTCTAAATATCCCAAAGGTGTCTGCGGGCAGTCAGCCCCATCCAGTACAATGGGCCCTTGCACCGCCCCGACCACCCATGCGTGGGACAGGGCAGTGAAAACCTGTGTGGCCCAAGGGTCAAGCGTATATCAAGGGGTAAGGAAAACATCACCTTGGAAATGTTGCTTTTCTCACGTTAAATTCCCTTAAATTCATTTTTATTTCCATACGTGTCTAATTTAACTCAAAGCTCACCACCATCAAATAGAGTCCAACCCTTACAGACCCTCTAGGACAGGGTAGGCCTGCCCCTGTGGGTTGCTAAGGCTTCAAATCTTTGTGGGAGCAGAAAGCCCCCTCTTTCTCCCAGGGGGCAACTGGTGGTTTTGAACCCCTGACGTTGTGATTAGCAGCTCCATGTGTAACCCGCTACACCACCAGAGCTAGTTTCAGCAGCTAGTTTAAGAAGACCTGAACAGAGAGGAGTCCTGGTGGCATAGTGGGTTTGCAGGGGGCTGCTAACTGCAAGGCCAGCAGTTCAAAACCACCAGCTGCAGGTGAGCTTTCCTATTTCTGTAAATAGTCTTGAAAATCCACACGCAGTTCTACCTTGGGCCACGGGGGTCACTATGAGCCGGCAGTGATTCCATGGCCATGACTTTGTTCTTGTTTAAACACATATGGATGCTGAAGTGTGTGATCCCGAGGTTTCTGGGAGGTACAGACTTTCTCATGGGAAGTTGGACCTGAATTATGACCATGACTGGAGCCTCAAGTGGCTGAGAAGCACGGTGTCTCAGCTTTTGCCTGGTCTCTTCAGGACCACATGGCAGGCACTGGTTTTGTTTTGATTATCCATACCTTTAGGAAAGACCCTAGCACATGCCTTGGGAACCTCCTGTCCCCTGGGAACCTCCTGTCCCCTGGCCTTCCCCCAGCTTGTAGGGAGCTCTCTCTCTCTCTCTCTCTCTCTCTCGCTCTCGCTCTCGCTCTCACAATAACTGGGTGTCCAGGAGGACCTTGCCTCTCCTTGGCGTACGGTGGCTAGAGTGTGGGAGAACAGTGTGGAGCGCTCGCAGGGCCTGTGTAGGCATTTTGGCAGCCTGCTGGGGAGACCTGGCTTTATTCAGGGCTGAGGCTGGCAAGTAGGTCCCTGGCCAGAAGAAGCTGGCCTTTCAAGCATTTCTCTGGAGTGCTGTTGGCAAGATGTGTGGTGGTTAGACCCACCCTGACTGAAGCATAGTCCAGGGCTTGTCCACCTAGGCTCTGAGAGTGTGTTCCGCTGGGGAACGTGCACTGTTGTCAGTATTTCTGACGTGCTAATGATAAAAGTGCCTCTGTCCCCAATTGTCAAGAAGCTTCCTTCAAGATGCTTCCCTTTCCTGTCTTTCCTCAGATCGTCTCAGAAGCAACTGAAGTTCCTGGGGTGGGAAGAAGAGTGAAGTTGGAGGGCCCACCTCTGCTTTGGGGGAACTCCTCCAATCCCGGCCTCTTAAGGTTGGCCTTGTATCAGAGGAAGCCAGCCTCCAATACATACATCATGGGTTCAATAGGTGCAGTCGTACAATAATTATTGTAGTAAAGTTATAGAGAGCATGAGAGAGAGCGAGAAATAGAGTCAGACACATTTCATATCATGGTAGCGTGCTCACCTCAGCCCTGTCGTCCACGTGAAGAGACAGCTAGTGGGGGAAGGGATTACATAAGAGAAAGGGGGAGGGGCTGAGAGTGGGCAGGAGAGAGGGGCGCAAGAGTGGGACAAGAGAGAATCTTATAGCGCCCAAGCCTTACATACCCCTTGGAGCCATGCAAGGCCCCTAAGTACAGGTAAGGACATAGGTCACAGGAAGGGGTTATGCAACACGCACATGTTATAAGAAAGGGAGGTATGGGGTCCCATGTGACAAGACCAGACCCCAGACTCCCCAATGTGGCTAAACAGGTTAGGCTAGAGATCATTAACAGCAGCATGTGAATCCGTCCATAGGCCTCCAAGGACGGGAACCATCAACCTAACAGCAGGGGAGTCAGCTGTGTTGTGAGACACACAAAGGTCTCAGATAACTGGGAACTTCAGAGAGAACAGCTAACTTCTGACTTCTACTCCAAATGCTGACAGCTGGTTGGCTAAATATGTTGGAGTATATAATTGTGGAAAAGTCCTGTCTTCCTTCCACAGCCTTGTGGTTTGTCATCCCTCCTGGGCTTCTACTTTGGGGAAATAGAGACTGGGAACCTCCCAGGTCTCATCCACACTCAGGGGTGTGCTCATCTCCAGGAGACACCTGCTCCCTGAAATGGGGGTTCACATCCCTGCCTGCCATCGCCCGACGGTTCCTTTAAGCCTCTGCCAACATCCCTCTTCTTTGGTGTCTATCACTCTGCACAGGACTTGGACTCCCCCCCGCCCCCCTCCCCCCCACACACACTTATCTGAGTCAGCTTCATCTTTCCTAGGGCAGCCAGCAGGCCTTGAACGTTTTTCCTGGCTTGGTAAACTCGTTTCCTTGAGGAAAAGAACATCTATTATACAGACTTGCTTCTCCAGCCATGACTTGCTATGTAAATGCCATATGCTCGCCTTCAAGGTTTGGGGTCCTTGTTAAGTTTTATTTTAAAAAAGAAGAAGAAGTCACCTTTCTTTCTGAAACCCATGCCTCCTGTTTCATCTGCAATTTGGTTTCACCTATCAAAAACTATTCTCTTAGCACAGGAAGATATTTAAGGTCTTAAAGAAAAAAATCAGCAGCTGGATCCTGGCTCTAGAACTCTGGCTGCCCAGCTTAATTGCCATGTGTGACTGTGCTGGTCTGGACGAAAGTGGGAAATTCACCTCTCAGGTGCACTACCCACAGGTCAAAGCTTCAACCCCACCCCGACCCCAGACTCGGGGCCACCACACAGCAGAGTGTAGGTGATGGAGCATTTCCGTTGTTGCAGAGGTTCTGCTGGACCTTGCTAGTGTTAAAATGAAACAAAAGCCAAAGTCATTGCCGTTCCATAGATTCCCACTCCCAGCGGCCCTGGGGGACAGAGGTGCGCTATCCCTGGGAGTTTCCGAGACGGTCACTCTCTCTTTGGGGGCAGAAAGCCTCTTCTTGCTGGAGTCTGGTGGATGCTCTTGACTGCTGACAAACAAGGCGGACATGCCAATGGCAGTCGACTTCCCCCAAACCAGCCGTCCGGCTCTGACCCCGGTGGGATCCGTCAGAATCGACTCAGCTGCTCAATCTCGTCCACCCCCACCCCCACCCCCCCTTCCCTTTGCGGGCTGTGACAGGTGAGAGAGGAGGTGTCGGGGATGAGGTGGCCGAGGAGGAAACCTCAGTGGTCATTGGAAATGGTGCCATGCCACCACACTTTGAAGAACGCTTTAAACTTAGGAATGTCAGTCATCGCTTCTCATGACCTTTCCCTCGATGTTTTCCCAGGACATTTTTGGCAGCTGGAAATGCTCCCGCCTACCAGTCCGTCGCAGGTGGCACATACCACGGACTGCCACCCATGAGCAGCTCTCTCGTGAGGAGCCTCTTTGCGCCCCAGCCTGGCTTGCCCCAGCCACTGGACCCACGCAGCCTCCAGGTGTGCTCACAGGAATTGGGAAAGAGGAAGCTCGAGGCTCCCTGGACCAGTTACAGTCTTAGAGGCCCCCCCGGGGGTGGTTCTAGCCTGTCCTGTGGCATCACTGTGAGTCACCAATAGCAATGAGCTTCCAAAGGGTCCAGAAGGTTTTTGTCCCTTGACTTCTGTCTGATTTAAATGTGTGTGTGTGTATTGGGTGGGGGGGGGGGGGTGGAAGGGGACAGGTGCGCATCACTGCTTCACTGGCTCCCTCCACTCCAGGCAGCCATGATTCCCCAGCTGGGTCTGTCTCCAAACTGCTCCCAGGCTAGCATGACAACAGCAGCTCTGACTCCCGGAGGCTAGCAGAACCCACATGGGTCTTCCGGGTGCCGTGATGACAGCCCGGCCGACTGGCCCGCAGCCGGCTCGAATAGCCCCGACAACAGCATAGGTTGTTGCAAGGGAGGCTGATGGCTCTTGCTGCTCCTAACAATATTATCCACTTCCTACAACCAGAACATTCTCTACAGCAGAGGAAGGCCAGGGATCATCTCAGCCCCAGAAAATCGTGGCAGCATTTGGTCACACGCTGTCCTCGTCATCTGTTGCTGGGTAGCCAGTTACCCCCATATTTAGCAGATGAAACCACTCAGCAACCACAGTCTCGTGTTTTTTCTGAGGAGCCAACAAAACCCCAAGACCAAACTCAGGGCCGCCGAGCCCGTGCCTTCACGAGTGATCCCAGATGATGGGGGAGAACTGGCCCCGAGTGGACTCTGGATGGGGGTAGAAACCCCATCTTCCCGCCATGGAGCAGCTGGTGCCTTCAAACTGGTGATGTTTGCGATGAGAAGCCCAGCACGAAGCCACTGGCTCCTTCTGTGGCGGACCGGAGCTCTGGAAACTGCCTACTGGTCAGTCTACCAGTCACGGACAGATTTCCCAAGAAGCAAAGCAAGCACTGTCTTCCATGTGCTTCCTCACTGGTCTAAGCTATCCCCTAGAGATTGGCCAAGTAAACACAAGTAAACCTGTGCTTACCCCGTGTGTTCATCTGGATAGACTAGAGAAACAAATTCATGGAGACACTTTTATGTAAATGAGGGAGAGGTGTATATACAAGAGGAAATGAACATTGAGAAAACATTCCAGCCCAGTCCAGATCAAGTCCCTAAGTCCAATATTAGCCCTTATGTCCGACAGCCATCTATAAAGTCATCTTTAGACTTGCAAAACACATGCAATGATGCTGAATGTAGAAGATCACAGGTCCGTGGGTAGAAAACCTTTGGTCCAGTGGTGTTGTAATCATCCCCAGCTCCTGGCTTCTCCAGTTCCCAGGGCTGCATCTGGATGGGTCCATGTGGCTTCTCCTCAGGGATGTCTTGCAAGAAATGAGTCTTGTCAGTAAAGCGTCTCTAAGGGAGTGAACTGAGAGCGTGTCTCCTGCCTCCAAGAAGGAATCACCAGATTTCCCAGAATTATCGGGAGAAGGTCATGGTGACACAGAGGCCTCAGTGGCTATGATCTGATTGGTTAGACTCCACCCTTCCATGCTTAATCCTTAAATTGACAATTATATATCAATTGGCTATCCCGTGCCTATTGGGGATGGGTGCTGTGGGTTTGGAAGAGAAACAAATCAATCATACCTAGAAGCTTTAATGGGATAGAGGGTGGGGGGGGAGGGGCGGAGTGAAATTGTTTACCATAGATGAGTCAATGAAAAAAGCCACTGCTTATCTTGTTGACAGGGTAATAGGACACTGGGAGGAAGGGGCAGTGGCCGTTTTCTGACTCAGCAACCCTCAGCCTGACTAGGCTGCAATCAGCCCAGGGTTGTCATCATTTCAAAGCTCAACTGGAGAAGACCCAGCCTCCATGTTCACAGGACTGTAAACCTCCGGAGGTCCTGTGTTAGTCCGGGTAGACTAGAGAAAAAAAATTCATAAGCACACATATAAGGGAGAGGTTTGGAATGGAACATGAAGAAAACATCCCAACCCAGTCCGGTCCAAGGTCATAAGTCCGACATTAGCTCGTATGTCCCACACCAATGTATAAAATCTTCTTCAGACTCACGAAGCACATGTAATGACATCAGCGCAATCACAGGCCAGTGGGTGCAGAGTTCTGTGTATCCAGTGGTGGTCGAAGCATCTTAGCACTGGCAGGGGTCTCCCCATGACTCCTCCCATTTCCAGGGTCCAGTTCAAGGCACTAGGGCAGTTTCATGTGTCTTCTCCTCAGGGAAGTGTCACAGGGAGTCGGCTTTGTGTCTTGTGGGTAGAGCATCTCCAAGGGACTGAGTAGTGAGTCTCTCATCTCCAAGGGGGAAATACAGCCATATTTCCCAGAATTCTCAGGAGAAAGCCATGCCCCCACAGAGGTTTCATTGACTATCTCCAGATTGACAGGCTAGACTTCACCCCTACACTCTTCATCCTCAAATTGACCCCAGATTAGGTGACTCCCAAGTTCATGGTGTGGGCAACTCACAACAGGGCTGCCTCACCACACCTGGCAGGCGGCTTCTCCAAGCGTGAGCAATCCGAGTGAATGCAGGAGAACCCAAGGCAGAAACCACGATCGCTAGGACCTACTTTCAGAAGGGCGCTCCCATCACTGGTGCCAAACACGGACCATTCGAAGCAAAGTACCAGGTCCCACATACATCCAAAGGGAGGGGGGAAGGCTGTCTCTGGATGGGAAGACTATAAAAGACATTGTGGACTTATCTTTAGGACCACCTCACAAGCCCCAGTCTTTTAACTCCAACCCTTTGGCTTGATGTTTTGATGTTATAAATAAAGCTTAGCCCCAGTGACACTCACATCAGCCTCAGTGAGTCAGGCCCACACTTTCAGCAACTCTGCTCCAAGGCAGACTCCTGAGCTCATTGAAATCCAGAAGGAACGGTTGGATTCTGACCAGTAGTTTTGCCCCTTCAGCCTTGGGCATTGCCGACAGGTAGGTGAATGCAGGTGCCCTGGCTTCCTGCTCTTAGAAGGAGGAAGAGTAACTCCCAGCCCAGGGATCATCTGAAAACTCACTATCACTGAGTCAGTGTGACTCATAGTGAGTCCCTGTGGGTTTCTGAGACTGTTAGCTGTTGACAGGAGTAGAGGGTCTCGCCTTCCTCCCGAGGAGATGCCTGTGGTTTCGAACTACTGACCATATGGATCACAGGCCAACTTGTAATCACTAGACCACCAGGGCTCCTGTGAATAATCTGAAGGCAGCACCGAGACTGGAGCTGTGGGATGGGCAGGCCCAGCACTTCGCAGGCTGCACATGGACCCATGAGGACTCAGGGAGGCTTTGTCCATTGGACAATAATGTGAAGAAAGAGATTTATCGGATCTTAGCTAGAACTGAGTCCCAAGGGTGACACAGAAAGATTTGTAAGGTTCCGAATACTAAGCTCATTTGAGAAAATGTACTTTGGCTCATGATAACTATGCCCCGTTGCTGTCACTCTGTTCTAGTACTTCTGAACCCTAGTGTGGACTCATGATACTAAACTCCTAGGGACCTTCCCTGTTAAGCCACCTCTGGAGGAACTAAATAAATAAATAAATAAATACTGTTCTTTCCACCACCAGGAACTATCCATCAAGGAGTCTTTCTCCAAAATAAATGAACCATCCAACAATGTGTTACGATACACTCGCAGGCATCCTGTTCCAGGAACCTGTTGTCTAGTGACCCAAGTACTCAGCCTGATCGTGTTTATTATTCTTTCTTGGTTTTGTTTTTAGGCATTTGTGCTGTTCCCTTGGAGAACCTTTCTGGAAGATGGAGGACCGTTTCCAGTGATGAGGGGCCTCCCAGACACCCTAGACTATAATATGCAGGTGGGGGATATCTTACTTGCCACTGAGAGAGCAGAATGCAGCCTGCAAAAGTAGTCTTTAAGCCCATGGGACATGCCATCCATACTGTAGCCTTGGGGACCTCAACCTGTGGGTCACGATCCCTTTGGTGGTGGAAAGACCCTTTCACAGGGGTGGTCCGAGTCATAACAGTCATTACAGTGATGAAGTAGCATCGAACATACTTTTATGGTTGGGGGGTCACCACCACATGAAGAAGTATAGGAAAGGGCCATGGCCTGAGAAAGGTTGAGAAACCACTGCTCTAGCCAATGCTGTGAGATCAGCAGTGTCTGCTATGAAGTTATAAACTCGATGGTGAAAGACAAGTCTTGTTTGCTAACAACCAGGTAAGAATTGTGCTCTCCACTGTTACCTGCCCTGGCTGGCGTTTCCGTGATCAGCAGTTACCTGGAGAGCAGCCAGCGCCTTCTGTCACTGAGCCTCCTAAGAACACCACCCAGGCTGGCAGCTCCTGTCTTGCCTGTGGAAGGAACAGGGATGAAACGAACATTATAAGCAGGACGCATAGGAGGTCTTTTTTCCCCCTCTTTTAAAAAAAAATCATTTTATTTGGGACTCATATAACTCTTATCACAATCCATCCATCCATCCACTGTGTCAAGCACATTTGTACTTTTGCTGCCCTCATCATTTACAAAACATTTGCTTTCTACTTCAGACCTTGGTATCTGCTCATTTTTATCCCTCCTTCCCCAGTCTCCCTCCCTCACGAACTCTTGATAATTTATAAACTGTTATTATTTTGTCATGTCTTACTCTGGCTTATGTCAAGGAGGCCTTTTTGAAGTGTGTCCTTTTCCTCCAAATCTTTAAGTAAATGTTGCTGCATCTTTTGCTTTTAAAAAAATGAAAGCTATAATACAGTATTCAGACTATGTATGAAGATCAACCACAGCCCTGCTTCTAGCTAGAGGACTGGAGAAGGAATGAGACTGAGGCAGACCGTCGGGTCACGATGGCTGGGCCTGCATATCAGGAGTATGGGGTTTGTGTTGTCGTCTTTTGTGTATGCTCAAAACCTGGGCAATAAAACATGTCCCTGAAAGGAAAATCATAATCATGGTTTAATCTTAGTTCCCCCAACTCAGAAATGGTCCCAGTGAACATTTTTTTTCTAGAATATCCCCTTATGTTACTTTTATCTGTACTTTTAGAGGACAGACTATTGACACTGCCTCATGTGTTCATCTGGGCATCTTCTGTTCACTTGATTTGATAGTGTAAGAGTCTCTGGGTGCCATTTTGTAAAGACTTAACAATATTCCATCACAGGAATATTACCAGAATGTGTGTCACTCTGCAGCTGATGGCAGGGGGGTTACTCACTGGGCTGCTAATCATAAGGCCACCGGCCACCCCTGGAAAGAGGCATGAACCCCACAGGGTTTTTGTTCAGTTCTGTACGATGGGTGATAGGGGACAGGATGAACTGGAGGCAGTGCATGAGCGCCCAGAGATACCCTGACAGTGGAACGGCTCCAGGCATGAACTGTCGATTACTCTGACAGCAAAGTTAAAACAAACCAGCAAACAAAACCTGCTCGTATTTGTAGCTGTGCCTGATAATATAATTTGAGAAAACTTGTACTGACTGGAGAGTCACTGCAGACACAGCAGGTGATGCTTCAGTCTTAAGCCCTGCTGACACTCGGACAGCGTAGTGCATTCAAACAGCTGTCATTGTGCGTTCCTTTGTATTTTATGGCCTTGAAGTCTGGTAGCCTTGACTCCAAAGAAAGTTAATGATGCCAGTAGCAAAGCGAAGAGGAAAACTGTGAGAACCAAGCTAGGATTAAAGAAAGAAATCATTGTGAAATTTGAATCAGGTCACTGCTTGTCTGATTTGGCAAGGTGAATTCAGCATGGCTAAGTTGACATCATTTTTTGGGAGTGGGGGGAGGGGTATTAACCCGGCAAATGTAGCCAAAGATGTTGTGGTAGTTACATAGTGTCATGTCAACTTGAAAAATAAGTGTAGGGGTGGAGTCTATCCTGTCAATGAGGCCACAGTCTACTTGTGAGCATGACCTTTTCATGAGGGCTCTGGGAACACCCTCTTTTCTTCCCTGGAGGCGGGACACACTTTCTCTCTCTGCCTTTGTCTTCCTGTGGACAAGCCGTAGGGAAATTTGCTGAGATCTGTGAGGAACCCCTTTCTCTGTTTCCCTCTCCTTATGAAGAGCCACACTTGGGGAGCTGAAAGAACCACATGGAGACCTACACCAGTGCTGAGATGTTTCCACTGCCACTGGATCCACAAGACTTTTACACCTGTCAACCTGTGATCTTCCTATATTTGCATCATTGCACGTGACTGCATGAATCTGAAGAAGGATTTATGGACTAGCATTGGACACATCAGCGAATACAGGACTTAGGGACTTGATCTGGATTGGGCTGGAATGTTTTTTCAATATACCATTGTTCTTTGATATAAAACTCTGTCCCTGGATTGTTTCTGTAGGCAACCCAGTCTGACACAAATGTGAAATCATTAACCAGGAAACTAAGAACCCAGACCATGGAAGAGGTTGAAAAGTTCCTCTTAATTTGAGTAAATCAGAAACAACTTGGTGTTGACAGTGTATCCAAGGTAGTGATAGGCAAGAAGGCTAAAAGCCTCCATAGTGATTTAAAGTCCTGGGAAAGTGAATTTGTAAATGTAATTTGAGGGCCTCAGAATCATTTTTTCCCTATGATTTCTTATGGAGGAAAATCGAGTTTGACAACCCAGGCATCACCGTATACTCCAATACTGGATACTTCAACATGGTCCATCTTCAACTACAGCACATACTGCTGCCCTGTACAATCTCCAGCCAGAGCCTCTCACATAGCTTCCTGGGGGTAGTTCTTAGAAGTAAAATGGTTGAGTCAAAAGGTGCAAATTCTTGGTCTCTGTAATAACAGTTTCCTTCGTGACAATTAACACTGAGCCCAAAGGCCCCACCTTTCCACACTGCTCTACCATGTCTGGCTTCTACAGCCCCCTTCTCCCCTAATACTCTCCGTCACGTCCAGGGTTCTGCCGTGTGCTACAACAGCACGCAGAATGCACAGCATCAAGGACAATGGCCCGGGTCTTCTGGATGCTGGTAAATCCTAATCAAAGTTCAGGAGTACCCTCCTCATCCCCAGGGACACGGATGCAGGTGACATCAGAGCCAAAAACCGGCCACAGATCTGAAGACTGGGTTCTCAAGGGCAGAGAGCTGCTCCCCTCTGGTCTGCTTCTCCGAGGGCTCGTTCTATAAGCAGCAGGATGGCGCACTCCCCGTAGCCTGGGAGCAATGACTCACAGGTGAATCCTATCAGCGTCTGCCCCCCGCCTTCGCACCCAGACCTATGCAGGAAAAGGTCAGTTGGTGGGAGTTTGGCTTGAAGAGTCACATTGAATAACTCACTGCCCCTACAGTATCTGCTTCTGAGTTCATGAGGTTGTCAGTGGCTAATTGTTCTGAAGTGGACAGCCTATTCCTTCTTCTTAGTCTATTTTTAGCCTGGAAGCTCTGCTGAAACCTGTTCACCTTGGGTGACCCTCCTGGTATTTGCAATACCAGTGGCACACGGCATCTGGCATGACCAGCAACCGACAAGCTACCACATTACACCAAACTGACATACACAAGTAAGCAGTGGTGGCATCCATGGAGCGGGGGAGGGAGACACGGTGCATATCTTATGCTGAAAGACATGAAGAAGGCATGCAAGCCTAAAGTTGCAATGCTGAGCGATGTTATGGGTAAAATATTGAAGGACACAAGAAGCATCCAACCTAGATGAAAGGAAAGCACAGAGACACGATCAAAAAGGACGAGTTGACATTAAACCATTTTAAGAGATAGCACATGATCAAGATCCGATTGGTGCTGAAGGCAGATGTTCAAGCTGCACTGAAGATATTAGCAAAAAACAAAGCCCCTGGAATGGATAGACTACCAACTGAAATGTTTCAAAAAACTGATGGAGCCCTGGAAGCACTCCTTCCCCATGTCAAGAATTTGAAAGAGTTACCTGGCTAACTGACTGGAAGACCTCCAAATTGGCACCCGAATTGGTGACACAACTGAATGCAGACATCATCAAGCAATATCATTAGTATGACATGCATGTAAAATTGTGCTGAAGATCACTCAACAATAGTTGTCATAACACATCAACAGGGAGCTGCTAGAAATTCAGAAGAAGACATGGAACAAGGGATGTCATTATCTATGACAGATGGATCTTGACTGGAAGCAGAGAACACCCCAAAGAGAGTTACTTGTGTTTTCCTGACTATGTAAAGGCATTTGGCTGTGTGGATCATAACCAATATGTTTAACCTTGATAAGAATGGGGATTCTTCCGAAACCCTGGTGGTGAAGTGGGCTACTCAGTGAACTGCGATCGCAAGGCCCACGGTTCAAACCCACCAGTTACTCTTTGGGAGAGAGATGAGGCTGTCTGCTCCCATAAAGAATCGGAAGTCTCAGAAACCCCAGGGGACGGCACTGCTCCAGCCTACAGCTTTGTTACAGGATTGCTGTGAGTAGAAATCAACTCGAGGGCAGTGGGCGTGGTTTGGGGTTTGGTTAAAGCAACGCATGTGCCTCTGTCCTCTCCCAGGAGAATCACACAGTCCACCACCTTCAGCTCAGTCACTGCGAGCTCCACTGTGTGATCCTCAACGTCCTCAACATCCCACACATCCACACAGAGCCAACGGTCTGATGCACAGGGAGGGTTTCAGCCTATAAACAGGACTCGGATTTGAGGGGTTTCCTAGGAGTTGGGCGGGGCTTGTAATTACATCGACTCCTAGTGCCCCTTCCCTCCCCAAAACATGTGGAAATGACGCATAGATGTCCTCAAAATACTTTTTTCTGTTTTTAAGTTGTGCTTGTGTGAGCTGAGTGATCATGACCGCAAGGCGGCCCATGGAGAGCTGGTGGGCATGCAGCTGCTAATGGATGATGTCATTCTGAGCAGCTATCACGTGATCATGGAGGGTCTCCCTGGGAAGCAAGTCGCACTGGACCCCGAGACACAGGTACTCATGATGAACCAGGATCTTCCAGGTCCTTGGCTTCCATCCATGCCATTGGTCAGGACTGTAGCATAATGGAGAATATTTTCTTTGGGACCTGGACTAGAGTCCCATCTGTTCTCACATGGACCCTCAGCCCGAACTCATGTCGCACTCGAGAGGCAGATGTGTCCTGTGAAAGCCACTCCACCATGCTGCTTTCCGTCTGAGTGCCAAGTCAGTGGAACAGCTGTTTCTTTTCCTTTTGATAATAGCGCACCTAGGTGCGCTGGGGGTGACTGGAGGCATTGAAAACAGAGAAAACAAACACTCCAACTGGACACTCTTTCCTATGAATCGCTCATGCACATCTGCAACTTGAAGGACCAGAGGGCAGGTGGAAGTTCCCAGGGAACACCTCGGGCTGGGGCTCATCCATAGCTCACAGTCAAGCACTCCCTCTCTGGTCTTGTCCTTCTGACGCACTAGGGTCCCTACCTAATGGTTAGCCTTCTATGATTCTGTGTGCGCCCGGGAATCAGAGACATGTTTGGCCATAGAGTGAGCTAGCTGACGCCACCATTTAACGAGCCTCTTGGGGGAGCCCAACTTTTGAAAGATGTCTAGACCAGGGCTGAGCCCCGGTGGTATAGTGGTTGTGCGCGGGACTGTGGCCCACTGGGACGGAGGTTCAATTCCAGCAGTGGGGCTGGGCCTCCTACTCTCACCACCAGAGAGCAGTGATGCCCCCCAAAAAACAGGAGTCTGAAGAGGACTTTATAGGTTTATATCGGACATATGGGCTAATATTGAACTTATGACCTTGGACTGGACTGGGCTGGGATGTTTTCTTAATGTTTTCTTAATTACCCTCTATATAAAGGTTTCTCTCATATACATATGAGTGTCTCCAAGAATTTGTTTCTCTAGTCTACTCAGACTAACACAGCAGTCAAGAAGGATTTCTGTTATGCTTTCAGCCAGAGTTGTCCAAAGGGCCTGAGTTCAGAAGTTGGTTCCTCGGCAGTAGAAAGACCTCCGAACTGTGGGATGGCTCGTGCGACCCTGTGATGGTGCTGGCTCTGTTGAAGTCATTCCTCATACTGTGGAAGCAGCTGGAGGCCCTGAAGGAGCACTGGGGCCGCCTCAAGCTGCACGGCCAGGACATCAACACTGTGTCTCTCCACAAACAGTTCTCAGAACTCTACGGGTGAGTGTTGCTGAGGCAGACTCATGTCAATTAGGAAAACGTCAGGTGTAGCTAATTCCTGACCCTGCTCTGAGGGCCAGATTTGGTCTAGAAGTCCTAGTACACCCAGACCCACTGAATCCAGCAATGTCTCCACGGTGGTTGACAAGAATAACTAGGTTCTATTAGCTTCAGAGAAAGACTGGGTTCCACTTGTATACAGGTAGCCTCCCAGGTTACAGACAGGATTCATTGCTGAGCCTGTATTTAAGGTGAATTGCAGGTAAGTTGGAGCAGGCATAGTTACAAGGATCAGTTATGAGAAGTTTTACGCCAAAGACCGAGTTACACACACAACATAAGGGACAAGGCTCAGGGATCTGATTTTAAAAGGCAGACAGAGCTGAGCCCTGGTGGCATAAGTGGTTGAGTGTGGGACTGCAGCCCGCGGGCTTGGCAGTTCAAATCCAGCGGCAGCTCTCAGGAGCAGCATTGGGTAGCACCCACAACCACCAGAGGCAGTGATGCCAATAAAAAAAAAAGGCAGATAAACAATGCACTGCCGATAGAATACAAAAGCATATAAAAAAGAATTCACCATAACCAAGTGGGATTCATATCCGGGATGCAGCAATGGTTCAACATATGAAAGACCATTAGTATCATTCACCACATTGATGTGAAGAAAGCTAAGAACCACATGATAATATTGATAGATGCTGAAAAAGCATTCAACAACATCTGACAACCATTCCTGTTTAAGACACTCCAGAAGATAGGAATGGAAGGAAATTTCCTGGGGATATAGGAAAACCAAGATAGATGAGCCCTTTTGGGCCAGTGGTTAGATTGGAGCTGTTGGAAAGGTGGAGAGAAGGTGGGGTAGAGAGACGGAACCAATGGCAAGGATATACACATAAGCTCCTATTTGAAGGACGGGCATCATAGGAGTGGGTTGGGGGGGAGGTCGGGCAGTGTAAGATATGACAGAACGATAATAATTTGTAAAGTATTGAGGGGTGGTGGGAAGGAGAAAACAAGGGAAGAGGGGAAGGGATGAAAAAGCCGATACTAGGGGTTCAAGGGAAAAGGCAGATGATTGAAGAACGATAATCACAGCAGACATGTGACACTGTATGTTTATTTATGTATTGTTAAAAACGATGTATGAGCCCCCAATAAAACGATTTTTTAATTTAAAAAAAGCTCTGAGATACCACCTAATGCCCTCAAAGGTAGCCCAATTTAAAAAAATCAGAAAGCAACAAGTGTTGGAGGGGTTGTGGAGAGACAGGAGCTCTCATCCACTGCTGGTGGATCTGTAGGTATGCACAGCCACTAAGGAAATTGATATATGAAACAGATAGAAATTGAGCTACCATGTGACCCAGCAACCCCCCTCCTGGACAAATATCCAGAAGAGGCAAGAAACAAACCATGGTCAGACATCTGTGCTCCAATGTTCATCACAGCACAGTTCACAATTGCAAGGAGTTGGAAACAACCCAAATTTCCATCAACAACAGACAATTAAATATAAAGAAACTATGGTACATACATACAATGGAGTGCTACACATCCCCACCAAAACAGCGATGAACGCATGAAGCACGTTGCCTCATGGGAAGAACTGGAGGAAATCAGGCTAAGTGAAGTAAGCCAAGCACATAAGGACAAGAACAGCATGAGTTCACTGAGGTAAGCTTAAAAAAAATGGGGCATAGTGGAAGAACTACTATATACATACATTCCTGTGGGAAGGTTCGGGTACTATGGCAGGGGCCAGACTCAATCCAGGGATACACAAGGCAGCCAAGTAAATAGGAGGGGTAAGAAAGGTGAGCAGGGGGAGGAGGGCACTAACACACCCAAGGGGAGGGTATTGTTTCTCTCTCTACAGGAGAGGGAGAGACCAGGCTTCAACCCCATGTGCCAGGATGTGAATACATATTGGCATGTACCGGGAAACCAATAGAGAGGTCTGTGGAGTCAGCCCTAGTCCCAACTATGTGGACACCCCCCCCCAAACCGCCCCTGGCCCCAAAGAATGCACTTCAGAGGACAGCCCTGAAGCTGCAGCTGGGGTAAAGCAAGACGTCCGATTAGACACATAGGACAGACAAAGAGGGATGGAGCGGGAGGGGAATACATGCTGGCCCACCAAACCCCAAGGATGATATTCCTGCTCTGAGCAGACAACGTACAGAAAGGACCATAGGGCCGGCCCCACCATGAAACACAACAGCCCTCACTGAACCATAGCACTACGTGGGACAACACTGCGGATCCAGTACAGGAACTGTGCCCATCACATTGGGGTGAAGCACTCAGGGCATACAACAGAGCAGCAAGGGGAGCAAAGTGATGAAATCCCCGGGGAACACCAAAAATAGAGTTTGGAGACAGAGTGTGGCACCCCTTCAAACTCAACTGGAAAACCCTTGGAAAGACCAACAAACAGACCTTGAACTATTTATAGACTCTTCCATTTTTTTTTTTACAAGATGGCTTTCTTTTTCTTGTTGTTTTGGTTTGTTGTTGCTGTTTTCACGATTTTTTACCTACTTTGTTGTTTTGTTTGGCTTTGCCTGGTTTTTGCACTTCTTAATGCCTCTGCATGTCTATCTAGATAAAATGAGTGAGATAAACAATTCAGAGATGAAAAGTATGGATCAGATGGTTCATCTGGGGGGAGTACAGGAGAAGGGGAAGTGGGAGAAAGGAAAGGAGCGTAATCCAACCCAGGGACAAAGGAACAAGTGAACTTAATGGAGAGAAGGGCATAGGATGTCTAGGGAGGCTTAATCAAGAGCAGTGTAGCAGCAAGGAAATTCTAAACCCAAATCAAGGCCTAACATGATTGTGGAGCAAGAGGAAAGTTAAAGGAAATAGAGGAAAGAACTAGGAGTCAAAGGATACTTATAGAGGTCTAAATATAGGTATGTACATACATAAATACATTTATTTATAACAAGAGGGGAATAGATCTATGTACTTATATCTATATGTTAAGATTTAGGGTTGCAGATAGACCTTAGGTCTCCATTCAAGTGCTCCCTCAACACAAGAATGTTTTGTTCTAATAACCCAGCATTCTGTGGTGTTCACCTTCCTGACACTATCGCTGAAGAAAATGGGTGCATAAGCAAATGTGGTAAAGAAACCTGATGGTGCTTGGCTATGAAAACATATCGTGTCTGGGATCTTAAGGACTTGATGATAAACAAGCAGCCATCTAGCTGAGAAGCAACAAAGCCCACATAGAAGAAGCACACCGGCCTGTGTGATCATGAGGTGTCAATGGGATCAAGTATCAGCCATCTTAGACCCAGAACAAAATCAGACCCAATGTGAATGGGGTGGGGAGTGGTGTAGAGGTGACCCAAAACCCATCTGTAGACAATTGGACAGCCCCCCACAGAAGGGTCACAAAGAAGAGATGAGACAGTCAGGGTACAGTGTAGGACCAATGAAACACACAACTTTCCTCTAGCTCCTTATTGCTTCATCCACCCACTATCATGACCTCCATTTTAGCTTACAAATCAGATTAGGTCAGAGAATGCACACTGCTACAGACAAAAGCATACAAACAGGGACTCCAGGATAGATAACCCCCTCAGGGCCAATAATGAGAGTAGAGATGCCAGGAGGAGAAGGGGGAGGTGGAGGGAGAGAAAGAGGGAATCAATCACAAGGGTCAATTATAACCCTTCCAGGGGGGATGAACAACAGAAAAGTGGGTAAAGTTTAACAGAGGACAATGTAAGATATGAAAATAATAATTTATTACTTACCAAGGGTTTATGAGGGAAGGGGGTCAGGGAAGGGGATGAGGAAATGAGGAGCTGATACTAAGGGCTCAAGTAGAAAGAAAATGTTTTGAAAATGATGATGGCAACAAATGTGCAAATGTGCTTGACATGATGGATGATTGTATGGATTGTGATAAGAGATGAAGGAGCCCCAATAAAAGTATTTAATTAAATAAAAAAGCAGGCAGCGTTCGCCTTCTGAAGTCAACAAACTGCTGAAGCCTGGCATATCTTTCTGAGTGTTCATCTCACAGTAATGCATAAGCTAGTTCTTCCCAACCATTGTCCCTGATGCAAGAATTTAGCTCAATAGGCTTTATGGCAGCAGGTTCATAAATACCAGTGATCCAAGAGCCCAGTGCTGATAACCCGGGGACTAATCTGTCACTGGCATCTAGCCCTTGAGGAAGTGTCTCCACAGATGTGTGAATGAGATCTCAGGAAGCACTAGACCAGAAGTTACTGTTGCTGTGAACTCTTCCCCACATCCTGCCCCCTTTGACCCAAGGGCTGAGTCCCTGAGAAGCTGCAGTCAGAGGCGTAGACATGGCCCAGGATGACCCCTGAGGTTGGCAGCATAGTAGGAACTTTGAAGTGTTTCAGGCTGTGGCTCTGCCAGATAGTCACACCAGATTCAGAAGAAGACATGGAACAAAGGGTATAGGGTATTATTGGCTGAACACAGAATGTCAGAAAAAAAATGTTTACTTGTGCTTTACTGACTAGGGTAAGGCAGTCAAAGATGTGGATGATAACTATGGTTAACATTGAAAAGAACAGGCAATCCTGAACACTTACTCTTGTGCTCATAAGGAAGATACATGTTGACCAAGAGACAGTCTTTTGAATAGAACAGGCTGGGGGTGGGGAATGGGTGGAGAGAGACTATGTGACCAGAGCCTTTCATGACCAGTGGGACATGTATAGTACACTTTTTTTTTTGCCTTTCTTGTGACCTTGGGATGCTAGGGTCCCACTGACATTTACGTGCTCACCTTGTGGCGATGCTACGTGAAACTGCTTATAATGGAAGCAACATTTGGTGGCACCAAGTACCCGGCTTAGAGGGTATTCCTTCCAGGCTTGACTGCTGTGGACAGCTTTCTGCAGGCTGGGAAATCCAAAGAATGAGAAGGCCCTCTTTTCTCGACAAGAACAAGCCAAGAGGAAGCAAGATGTCAAATGACAGGCAACTCCAATAGATTAGAAAACAATTATCTCTTGAGTGGTATAGAAGAGGCAGAGGATGCAGCACCGAAAGGAGACCCAATCAAGAGTTATGTGCATCCTTTGCAGGGGGCCCAGATGTTCTACCTCAAAATTTCCTAAAGCTTTACATGGAAAATAAATTTGCTATGAACACCATTTTTTCCACATGCCTAATCTCATCTATCCTATACCCAAAGACCAAAGGGACATATGTCTTCCATGTACGATGATCAAAATCCACTTTATGTAACAATATTTTAACATGACTCAATTATTCTGCATGCATTCCACTACTGAACAGCTTTACACCAATCCAATCTATCAAACCTAATATGATCATGAAAGGATTAAAACCAGGAAAGGTAGGAGGCAGGGCCTTGTCCTTTCAGTATACTTAGTCAATCTGTTTGCTTCACAAAGAGAAAAATGTGGCTTCAGGATTGGAGGAAGATTCATTAACAACGAATCAATATGCAAATAACACAACTTTGCTTGCCGAAAGCAAAGGAAAATTGAAGCACTTGGAGATCAAAGACCTTCAGCATGGGTTCCACCTGGATTTAAAATAAAAATTCTCAAACTGGGACAATACAAGTGATACACATCATGATAAATGGAGGAAAGTTTGGATTTGTCCATGATTTTATCTGACTTGGATCCACGATCAATGCTCATGGAAGCAAAAATCAAGAAACCAAACAATATATGGCATTGGGTAAACTTGCTGCAAAGTATTTTCTTGAAAATGTTGAAAAACAAAGGCGCTGCTTTGAAGACTCAGGTGTGCCTATCCAAGCCACCGTGTCTTCAACCACTCATCCACATGGTGAAGCTGGGCCATGGAGAAGGAAGGCCAGGGAAGGCATGATCCCTTTGAGCTTGGGTGTTGATGAAGAGGACTTACTGCACTTGTTCTTCTGAACTTCCGGCAGGACAAACAAACCTGTCCTGCAAGAGGTATGGCCAGAAGGCTCCTTAGAAGCAGAGATGATGAGACTTTGTCCCTTGTACCTGGGACAAGTTATCGGAAGAGACCCGTCCTGAGACAAAGGACATCATGCTTGGTAAAACAGAGGTTCAGAGAAAATGAGGAAGACCCTTATCTAGATAGCTTGACATAGGGGCTGCAGTAGAGGGCTCAGACTTGACCCTTGTAAGGATGGCCTAGAACTGGCGGGTGGTTCTCTCTGTTGTACGTAGCTCTGTTGCTCTGAGTTGGAACTAATCCCGTGACACGTGACAACAGGCCCGCACTGAGATGACTTAGCTGGCAGGAAAGACATCACGTTTGCTACATGGCCAGTACCCAACAAGCATCTACAAGCTCCCTGAACCTTACCCAACATAAGAAGGACCCCTTGAGCCTAGTCTGAATGGTCTGTTTTGAAAAATGATGACAATCAGCTTTTCAGGTAATTAGGGAAGAAGAAGATGTCGGTATTTTGAAGATTGAGGGCAGACACTTATCTGTGTTCAGTGAAAAAGGTCTCTGGATTTAATTATTGACTAAAGAAATAGCACCCATGCTGTCTTGGGATGTGGGTCTGGGTGGCTGTGAATGGGTTGGGAAGTTCATACAGGAAACAAAAAGTGAGCTATCATAATAGAGAATTTAAATGAGAAAGAACATGTTTGTTAATTTCCATCTCTCTGTTTTAATAGAACAGACATCCTCTATCCCAGCATGAAAGCGATAGCCAGGCAGATGGGAAAAGAAGATGAATTTGAAGACTTGATAATGAGGAATCAGTCTATTCTCCCCCCCAAAGGAGCTTCAGAAATTGAAATAAAGACTCAGCAGGTAGGCAGGAGCTATGTGTAATGTGGCTTTGAAAAGCTGCCTGATGACATTAGCATTGAGACCATTTCTACCCAACTGGTGGTTTTCTAATAAGGTAAGTGTAAATGGAGGATTTGAAGAGGCTCTTGGGGAGCTAAGTATTTAAAGGCATTTCAGATTCTGTGTGTTAGTCTGGGTAGACTAGAGAAACAAATCCAAGGAGGCTCTCATGTGTATAAGAAAGGACTTGAGATACAAGAGCAACTGGATATTGGGAAAATGTTCCCTCCCAGTCCAAATCAAGTCTATAAGTTTGATAGTAATTCATATGTCCAATACCAATCTATAAAGTCCTCTTCAGAATCACAAAATACATACAATGATGCCAAATCCAGAAAGGTCATAGGCCAGTGGGTGAAAAATCTTGTGGCTCCAGGGGTGTTGTAAGTATGTCAACGCTGTCAAGGGTCTTCAGTGGCTTCTCCAGTTCCCAGGGCATAGACTCCATCAGCATAGTGCCTTGTCAGGAAGAGATCAGAGAGAGAGAGAGAGAGAGAGAGAGAAAGTATCTCTTACCTCCAATGAGGAAATACAGGAATTCTCAGAAGTCTCAGAAGAAGTCCATGCCCACACAGAGGTCTCATGGGTTATATCTTGATTGACAGGTCAGATTCTAGCTCTTCACTCATAATCCTCTCAAATCGATACCAGATTATGTAACTACCACACTTTGAGCAAATTTAAGAAATGGTTGCCCTTTAGTCAATTCCAATTAGCTGGAGGTCCCCTGTGAGTCAGAGCAGACTTATGCTTCAGAGGGTTTTCATGGGCTGGTTTTTCAAAAGTGGGCATTTTCCCAAGATATCTCTGGGTGACTTTGGATGCCGAACCCTTTTGCTAGCAGCTGAGGGCATTCATGAACTGCACCTTGCTGGGATTCTAGACAAATAGTCTCTTCCTAGAGGGAACTTTGGAGCCCTGTGTGGTGTCGTGGTTCAGCACTGGGCTCCTAACTCCAAGGTCAGCAGTGTGAAACCACCATCTGCTCTTTGGGAGAAAGATGGGGCTTTCTCCTCCTCTGAAGAGGCAGTGTCAGTAACCCACAGGGGCAGTTCTGCCCTGTCCTGTAAGCTTGCAATGAGTTGGCGTTAACTCGAGGGCAGTGAGTTTGGTTTTTGGAAAGGAGCCCTGGTCAAATGGTGAGTAAAGAGGTGGGCTGCCAACCTCAAGGTCGGCAGTTCAATTCTACCAGCTGCTCCAAGGAAGAAGGCAGAGACTTTCAACTCCCACAGATATTTACAGTCCTGGAATTGACTTGATGGCATTTGGTTCAGGTTGGGTTTTGAATGGAGCCCTAACAGAGCATTGGTAGTGCTACGACAAAATAAGTGTTGGGTTATCAACCACAAGGTGGGTCTTTGAAACCCACCATCTCCATGGGAGAAAGATGAGGCTGTCTGCCCCATAAAGAGTTGACATCTGGGAAAAGCCACCATGGGTCTGAATCAACACTACTGCAGAGGGGTTGGTTTGGGTTCATGGTAGTGAGGATTTCGCAGTCTAACAGAACTTGGTAAAGCATGTTGGATTTTATCAGTCAAGCAGTGGGCCAGGAAGAAAAGATGTTGGTCTCTGCAGAGTTGTCCCAGAAGCATTCAGGAGCCTAAGAAACCCTTGTTCCCCTCAAGCAAGGAGTTGAAGATGGGACTCACCTGCAGGCCCTTCTGGAAGAATTTGGCTTAGAAGCCCTGAGTCTAATCTGAAAATGGAGACTGACTCTCACCTTATGCTTCCTCTAGCTTCAGAAACTTCTAGAAAGCCTTGAAATCCACATGATCCAAGAAGTAATAAGGAAAGTTAGCAGAGAGACGACACTGGTAAAAGCAGAGAAGTCCAAGGAGGAGTACATTCTCCCCACAGGTAAAGCATGTTTGTTGTATGACTTCATGAAATAACTCTTTTGTTTGTTTGTTATAAAAGCACTCCATTAATCCATAATCATTTAGAAATCACTGCAATGTCCAGGACTCCAGATAAAAAAGGCCTCTCTGATCTTGTCCCAGAGATGTACTTTTAATATGCTGATCTATTTCCTTCCAGTTAAAGGATGTTTTAATAGAGAATATGTTAGTTTCTGTCTTAACTCTCCTGACTAAACGGACAAAGTTGAAGTGGGGAGATGCATACAGCCTTTCTCAAAACATACTTGTATAGAAGCATAAGAACCCACACAGCACATGAGGAGGCTTAGAAGTAAATCATCACGGGATTTTTCTATAAACTTTTTGAGGCCTCTTTCCATAGGAGCCCTGGTGGCATCCCGTGGTTATGAGTTGGGCTCCTGGCGGCAAGTTTGAAAGCACCAGTTGCTCTCTGTGAGAAAGCAGGGCTATTCCCTCCTGTAAAGCCGGTGTTGGCACCGACTCAATGGCAGTGAATTTGGTTTTTTTAGAGTCCCTGAAAACTATCTCATTGGTCCTTTTCTGAATGACAACGGCTCTGCTCCTAATAGTTCTATAATGTTTAAAATTCCTAACCTCTGAAATCGTTCTTTGGAGAGTTGTCTGACTCAGAACATGATCTAGGTTTTCCTTCTGAGGCAAAGTCCACTGGCACTGTAATGCGAGTGACTAACTGCACTACAGGTCTCACCTAAGGAGCCCTGGTGGCACTGCGGCTTAGGCACTGGGCTGCTCATGGCAAAGTTTGTGGTTTAGACCCACCAGCAGATCTGCAGGAGAAAACTAAGGTGGTCTGATCGCATGAGGATGGACAATCTGGGAATGCCTATCTAGGCTCTCTATCAGCCAGGATTCAGTTGGTGGTAGTGGGTTCGGGTTAGCTTTGTCCTCATCGGCGACACTGTCATTTGATCGGTGCTTCAAGTCACCGAATTCTGTGAACAGGGCTTCAGGGAAAAGTCCGAGCCAGGGGAAGGCAAGCCACCCCAGCTGGGCGTCTCTGAATGTCACCAGAGAGCAGAGTGTGGTTCAGCTCCGGTTACAGAACGTCCAACAGACAAAGCCGTCTGTTGTTTGCGCCGGGCGGGCTGGGTGCCGGCAGCTCTGCTCGGAGTCCTTGGAGAGGATCCACCGCTCAGCAGGTGCGCCCATCTGCACAGTGCCGGGCTGTGGCTGGGGTGGGGGTGGGGGTCAGGGGAGCATCTGTGTCTCCTGACCGTGCTGCTCACTCAGGGGCTGTTAGCTGGGGTTGTGAGGCTCTGTAACTCTTTTTTTTTTTTTTTTTTTAAATTCTGTAACTCTTAATGAGTTCCTGATTCTGTAACTCTTTTTTTTTTTTTTTTTGGTGGCATCACTGCCCTGGTGAAAAATTCTATAACTCTTACTGGAGCAGAAAGCCCTTTACCTTGAGGAGCCGCTAGTGGTTTTGAACTGCTGACCTTGTGGATTTGCAGCCCTACTCATAACCACTCCACCACCAGGGCTCCTGAGGAACCCCCTGAGCCTTTCTGCCCACACACATTAATCGTTTCCACCAGGTGCCAGGTGCAAAATAAGCTCGTGCCATGCACATGGTTCATGTGCACTCTACCAACTAGCTGCATGGTTCCAATTCTCCCAGAGGTGCATGGGAAGAAAGGCCTGGTGATCTGCTTCCAGAGTTTCAGCCACTGAAAGAAACCCTCAGGAGTGCAGTGTGCGCTGCCTGATGCGGGTGGTGAGGAGAGTGTAGGGTGATACTACCAGGCCTTGACTCACCATGACCCTAGATACAGAGTCAAAGTGCCCCCAGACTGTTCTTGGAGATGGGCACAAACCAAAGGCTTAGAAAGCTAAGGTTGCATGAAAGCATTTATTAAAGAGAGGTGACCTGCGAGAGAGACCTACAGGGCAGATGCCTCAGGCAGCAGAATCTCTTCAGGCTTACAAACAAAGTATCGTATATACTCGATACGTATAAACTGATCTGGATATCAGTCGAGGCACCTAATTTTACCACAAAAACTGCATCTAAAATGTGCTGGAAAAATTCGGCTGATACACGAGTACAAACGGTAAATGTGTGTGTGTTTTTTTTAAGATTGTAATACTAGTCAAAAGTCAGTATGTGTTTCTTGGGGGAAGGTTTCTGGTTTGGGGAGTCTGTGTAGTCCCATGACCACCTTTTTTGAGTGGGTGCATCCACAATGCTGGGTCAAGTTGGAGTCTGCACATTTAAAATGGGGTCTGTAGCAAGGGCATCTGGGATACTTAGCATAACTAGCTCAGCTTGTGCAAACCGAAAACAAAAACCAACTCATTATCCTTCAGTCCATGCTGACCCATGGCAACCCCCTGTGGGTCTCTGAGACGGTCACTGTTTATGGGAGTAGAACGCCCAGTGCTTTCCCAAGGAGCTGCTGGTGGTTTGAACTTCCAGTCATACGGATCACAGCCCAATTGTGTGACCACTGCCTCATCAGGGCTTGTGCACAGCCCCCTCCCTTATTCTTAGTCCAAATCCTGGGTTAGTGCTGAAACTGCCATTTCAGGTCACTTAGAGGTCACAAAGGCCCATGCCTCTTAAACCACTTGAACCTGGTCTCTCGAGAGGACCTGAAAGCCAGCTGTGGCATGGACGGCACAGGGTTCGTGAGCTGATTGACATGTCACCTGGTCCTGCTCCAGGTAGTGGCTGTTCTGTTCCCCCCCAGAGCAGTGTTTGTGCATCCTGTGTTTTCTCCAGAGCTGCCTGCCTCCTGGGCTCATTTCATTTTCCTCTCTAGACTGCACGCCATCCCCAACATAGACAAGGTTCCATGTCTATCCATCTTGACAGAAGCAAACGGTAGTCACGTCTTTTTCCTAAAGGGTGGTAGGTTCGAACCACTGACTTTTGCATTAGCAGCCAAGCGCTTGCACCTGGGGAACCACCTGGGTTCCCTTTGGGTGGAGAACACCGGCCAGCACTAAACTCTCTGCATGCCCAAGATTTCTTTTTAACTATATAAATGCCAGTGTTGAGCTCTCCGTGCTTGCTTTTGTCTGGCATCTCTCACAGACCTCCATGTGGAAACCTGGGAGTCCCCTCTGCCGGCTGCCAGGGTGTCTTCAATTGTGTGTTTGGAGATCCCTGTGAGCTGCCTGGAGTGGCCACCCAGAGACACAGGCACAGGGGCCAGGCCTGCCAGGTCAGAGCCATCTCTCATCCAGATCTGGCCCTTGGGCCCAGAGTGTCTCCAGAGGGCGCAGGGGATGGGAGCATGGAGAAGGGAGGCAGAGAGGCTCCTCTGAGGAAGCTCAGAAGTGGCTGCAGAGTCTCTCGTTCAGCACACAGTCTTCTTTGCCTCTGAGGAGAAAGGAGCTGCCATTGAGTCTCAGAGGGGAGCAGAGAGGGGCAGCGGGCCTGCCACCTACCCACTGTCTTTGACTGTGCACTGAAATGACTTCTCATTCATGTTCTATTTTTCTCTGAGCAATTGCACAGCCAGCTGTGGGAGGCACTGAAATCAGGAATGTGGGAAGAACATGTGAAATGTCTGGAGAGAGCGGAGCCTTGGGCCTTAGGCCCATGTGTGAAAAGCTATGTGTCACATTCCACACTGAGGCAGGGGGATTGACTGTGGGGAGGGGCGGGTGTCCCCAACAAAAAGCAGCACCTAGCAGAGGGGAGAGACCTTCCTCATCCTGGGGTGTGCTCAAGTTCAGCCACACCGCGATCGATGCTTTCAAAAGGGACATTCTAAGAAGATCTGATAAAAGGTCAGACCAAAACACACACAAAGGTCAAGGAGCCTGTTGGGAATCTGGAGTGTAAGCCGGTCGCATGACCTTAAATATCCATTGTGCTCTAATCCCAGTTAGTGACAGCACTGTCTGTCGTTAGAGATGCACACGCAATATTTATTGAAAGTGAAAAAAAAACAATGCTCGATGCTGTTGGCTCTGTTGTGACTCAACTCAATGCAGTTGGCTGTGATCCTCGTAGCCCAGAGTGGGATTAGTGTTCTGGAGGTTTCTTGGCGGCGAGTAATCCTTGCGGAAACCGATGTGAGACCTCCCTTCTGCAATGCTGCCAGCCTACTTAGACCAGGGCTCGGCAAATTCCGAAGACTGAAGAGCCAATCTAGTTCCTCCTAACAACTCTGAAATCACTCACGAGCCTTCAGTATATTTTTCCAAACAGATGAGATCACCATGATCTGAAAGAACTACCTTCAAATGTTTTCAATGGTACGTCAGAACCGCACACTCACACTCAAAGAGCCGCACGTGGCTTGAGAGCAGCAGTCTGCCGACCACCGGTGTAGCTCACATATTGGCAGACTATGTTTTGCAAGCAGGACTTGACTTTTTCTTTATGTACACGTGGCCTTGAAGATGGAGAGAACTTTAAAGGCTATTCTTCAGATAATAGTGCTTTCATTTGCTTGTAAAAATGGATGTATGGCTCTCGAATAATTTTTGAATTGTTGTGAGGGGCAGGATTGGCAAGTCCGGCTTGCACTCTGGGACTCAAGTTGCTGGAGAGGTTCAAACTCTCGAAGTTCTCCCGGCTAGCCTTTGCTCCTGGACTAGTTGAACCTTCCATTCTCCCGGAGCACAGGCCAGCACCACGCTCATGAATCTCCAGCCCTCAAGTTGCACAAGTTGGCCTAGCCGCCGCCATTGTCTGCCCCAAACCTGTTTCTGCGGGTTTTACTCATCGGGGTATTTGTGTTACTTAATTAGCTGTTATGTAAGCCTATGAAATAAGAGTGGGGAAAAAAGGCCTGCTGCTTCCATAATGAAAAGTGTTAAGGAAAATAAAAAGACAAAAGACGAACGTTTTAGAAAAGGGCTGGTATAGGGTCGCTATGATTTAGAATCCACTGAATGGCAGAGAGTTGGGTTTTCCATTTCATCAAATTAGTTGCAGATTAGATGACTAAAAGGATTAGGCAACATTGCACCAACGCGCAAAACAATGTATTTGGGTTGTTTCACCGTCTTAAGTTTTTCTACGGAGCACTGGGGCAGTGCTATGGGCTAGGCAGTGGGGCTGCTAACCTAAAGATTGGTGATTCAAATCCACCAGCTGCTCTAAGGGGAAAAGAAGAGGCTATTTGCACCCATAAAAGGTTTGTAGACTCAGGACGTCTGGTGGCACAGTGGACCTCTAACTCCAGGAGCCTCTGTTCAAAACCACCAGCTGCTCGGGGAAGAGAACAACGAGGCTCTCTATGCCCTGAAAGAGTTAGTCTCCCAAACCCTCAGGGGCCAGTTCTACTCAGTCTCATCCCGTCTCTATGAGTCTGAACCAGTCTGAGAGCACTGAGGGACACTGACTCAATCAGAATGGGCGTGGTTTCTAAGTGAGTTCTCTCTCCTGATAAATTAAAGAAAAGGGGGGAGGGGAAGTCACAAGAAATGGGAGACCATGCTTTATGAATTATGGATTTTAGCATGGTGGTGCAGACTTAGCAGGTACAAATTCAAAGAAAAGGTGTTGTGTTAAATGATGGGCAACTGTTCTTCACAATTTTATGAATTTTAAAGTTGGATAAAGCAAGATGGAAATAGCCAAAAACTCCAGTTATAGAGGAATGGATAAATGAACTCTGATATGGAGTATTATGCACAAAGTCAACTCTTAAACACCACAAGACCTGGGCAAAACTGAGGCACATGATGCTTAGCAAAACTAATGACACCATCATTATCAGGAAAAACAAAGCAAAAGAAAAGTGGCTTTCACACCAAGAGTGAGACTTTGAAGACTAAGAGGAGATCAGGGGTGGGGGTGGGAGCAGAGATAGGGGAGAGATGGGAAATTATGGAGGAGAGGGAGAGAGGAAGGAGGACGGGAGTGGGAAAAGAGCCACATGTAGTGGGGATGTGGTTGCCACTAATGGGACACTGTTCCTGATTGGATGACGTAGGTTATGCAACTACATAGAAGATGTTTTTTGGCTGAGCCCCGGTGGTGTAGTGGCTGTGCGTGGGACTGCGGCCCACTGGGTTGGAGGTTCAAATCCAGCAGCAAGGCTGGGCCTCCTACTCCCACCACCAGAGGGCAGTGATGCCCCAAAACCAAAAAAAAAAAAAAAGATGTTTCTCTTTAAAACCATGAATGGATGAAGTGAGTTTAAATTTTTTACAGATAGCCTGAAGGCTGACAGCCCTTAAAAAAACTGTGCAGACAAAATAATAATTTATAAATTATCAAGGGTTCATAAGAAGCTGATACCAAGGGCTCAAGTCAAAAGCAAATGTTTTGAGACTGATGACGGCAATAAGTGTACAAATGTGCCTGATACAATGGATGGATGTATACATTGTGATAAGAGTTGTATGATCCCCTAATAAAATGATTCTTTTTAACAAAGAAGAAAAAAATTACAATTACATGAATAGCAATGGAAGAATAAAATGTTCTATAATCTTTAAAAAAAAAAAGGATGGTGGCAACATATGTACAAATGTGCTTGGTACAATTGAATATGGATTGGTGTAAGAGCTTTAAGAGCTCCCAATAAAATGGTTTATGGATAAGACAAAAACAACCTCTGCAGATCTCTTACCCCTTGAACGTAAACATTAGTCCTAGTAGTTATAAAAAGTGTGGCCATGTAGACGGAGGAAAAGTAAAAGAGGACTGCATTCTTTACTGACATACGTTTGGTTTGTTTGTTTGTTTGTTTTAATGTTTACGATAGTATCTTTTAAGTTTTAAGATTTTCTGCTTCAATCGACTCCATTTTACTAACCAACCAATTCTGTCTTAGGATTTCTACTGTGTTTTCCAGGGGAAGAACCGTTTCCTTGGCTGGCTGGCTTATTTTCCATACACATGCATTTAGGGAACTGAGTGAAGCCATGTTTGTTTGGGAAGGTTCCCTTCTCCCAGGCCCTGTCCGAGTCCGTCCTCCCCCCACCCCGTCCCCCCTGTAAATCTCTAGGTATTGGGATGGTGCAGAGGACCGTGCCAAATTCCAACGGCCTCCCACAGAAAGGACCCTTTTCTCCCCTCAGGCCCCGTTATTTCAAACTCAGGAGCCAAAGTTAAGAAAGCAACCGCATCCACACCTGCCCGGGACCCCAACACCCCGCGGGCTGTTTTGAGGGTCTGCCGCTGGTGGGGGGAAGCGACCTTGACAGTGGAGTGCCACCCAGCCCAGACCACCCAGGGCGAGCTGGGTGAGAGAAAGGAAATGCTTCCAGCCCCCTTCCAGGGACCTGCGAACAGGGAGAGGAGAAACGGAACCGCTAATATAAAGGGGCCGCCCCTGCCTTGTGCTA
>PVJH01000831.1:90708-257298 GCA_004026705.1 Nesogale talazaci | reverse complement strand
ATAACATAAGGAATAAGCAGCTAATTAGTCAAAAAAGCAGGACAAATGACTCAGTGCAACTAACTCGCTATACACTGGCTGCCCTTCAAGTCTTGAGGGCCTCAGGGTGCAAGTAAAAGAAGTAGTCAGCTGAGTCCTCTGTAGAGCAATTCAGGAAATCTGGCCACAAGCAGCAAATAGCAAGGCAGGTCACAAATAGATGACAGGGTCTGACTGTCCCCAGCTCAAGCGATGTATATTCCATTAGTGTGGTGAAGCAGGTGTTGAAGGAACCTCAAACTACAGCAACATATCCCCGGGTTAGGTGTTCCACACGTAGTGTAGTTTGTGAGTTGAGGCAGAGAACCAGCTAAGGCAGCCAACACTGGTTCATTCATCAAAGAGCAAGAGACAAGAAAGGCCAGACTTGCCAACCGTTTATCTCGCCCCCCTTCATTGAATCCCACATGTGTTTATTGACCAGGTTGGCACAATAAACCTACTGATCACAGTAACCTTCCTAAACTCAATATTAAAAATCCCTTTAGGTTTCTTTTGTACCCTGCCCCCAATCCTTATTTTAGTTTCCTACAGTGTTTAGATATTTTTATTAGATATTTATTTTTATTAGATATTTTTATCTAATTTTGTACCCTTTACTGGTTGTTTTTAACTAAACCCCTGTTTAAGATGATTAAAAAATGAGGAACAGCAAAGGCATAATCAGGTTAAATTCTAAAGTCAATATATGAAACGTTGAGATGAGATTACATTACCCTTTAAAGCTGCGGTTCTCAACTTGTGGGTCATGACCTCTTTGGGGGTAGAATGACCCTTTAACACGGGTCTCCTGATTCATGACAGTAGCAAAATTACAGTTATGAAGTAGGAATGAAAAGAATTGTATGGTTGGAGGGAACACCACAATGTGAGGAACTGTATTAAAGGTCGCAGCATTAGGAAGGTTGTACTTTAAAGTGTCTTCAATAGCACATAAAAAGCAGTAGAGTCTTATGTCAAGTCGAAAACAGCCATGCTTTTATTTTGTTTTTGTTTTTGTTTTCTCTTTCTCTAGGACTCTAGAATTTTGTTTTATTTGGTTGAAAAGGGATTTATTTATGATTAGAGACCATGCCATATGAGAAATTCACATGCATTTAATACTAAAAGTGAGTGGTGCTTGTCTCATGAGAGGCAAATGGAAATTGAGACTGATAAGTGAATATCGATTTCTTTTTCCCCTCTCATACTTGTTCTAAATTCATTTAGTATTAGGCTGGGTAAAATCTTTTTTTTTTTTCGGGGGGGGGGTGCATCATTGACCTCTGGTGGTGGGAGTAGGAGGCCCAGCCTTTGCTCCCATAGAGCCGCTGCTGGAATTGAACTTCCATCCCAGTGGGCCACAGTCCCATGCACAACCACTACGCCACCAAGGCTCAGCCCCTGGGTAAAAATCTTTTTATTCTTTTCTTCCCTCCTCTTCTTTCTCTTGATGAGTATTTTCATGATTTAAAAAAAATATGATTAGGTCTGTTATAAGTTAGAGACCTGTGTGTATGTTTTTTTGGGGGGAGGGGCATCACTGCCCTCAGGTGGTGGGAGTAAGAGGCCCAGCCTTTGCTCCGTGGAGCTGCTGCTGGAATTGAACCTCCATCCCAGTGGGCAGCAGTTCTGCGCACAACCATTATATCACTGGGCTCAGCCAGGTGTGTGCGTGTTTACTGGTTTCTATTGCAGCACTTAAATCTTACCCACTGTTCGACTTCACCGAGCAACATTGCTTTTTTACTCTTAATCCTTGAGGTGAGACTGTTATTGTTAGGTGATGTAGAGTCAGTTCTGATAGTGACCCCATATACAGCAGAGTAAAACGCTGCCTGCTCCAGCACCGTTCCCATAATCCTTATGTTTGAGGCCGTTGTGGTCCACTGTGTCAATTCATGTCCTTGACATTTTTCTTTGTTCGCTGAACTTCTACTTTAGCAAGTATGATAGATACCCTTTTCTAGGGACTGGTCACTTTTTAAGTTGTCCAAAGTTCATGAAATGAAATGTCACCATCTTCGCTTCTATGGAGCATTCTGACTGTATTTTGTTTAACACAGATTGTTCTTCTGTCTGTGGTACTTTCAGTGTTCTATTACACCACAGTAATTCAAATGCATCAATTCCTTTTAGTTCATTCATGTTCAGCTTTCACATGCATATTCCAAAAAAATAAATAAATAAAAAAACCAAACTCACTGAAACTGAGTCAGTGCCAACCCAGAGAGACACTGTATGACAGGGTAGAAATGCTCTGGTGAGCTTCTGAGGCTGTAACTCTTAACAGAAGTAAACGGGCCTTTGTTTTTCTCAAGGAACAGCTGGTGGTTTTGAACTGCTGACCTTGAAGTCAGCGGCCCAGTTCAAGTGCTTCAAGCCTCCCTTTCTTTTTTTTTCTTAAATCATTTTATTGGGGGCTCGGAGATCGTTTTTCACAATACATAAATAAACATACTGTGCCAGGCACCTTCACATGTCCACTGCTTTTATCATTCTCCAATTATCACCTTTTCCCTTGAGCCCCTAGTATCGGCTTTTCCATCCCTTCCCCGCTTCCCCTTCTCTCCTCCCCACTAATCCTCAATACTTTATAAAGTATTATTGTTCTGTCATAACTTACACTGCCTGACCTCTCCCCCAACCCACACCCCTGATGCCCATCCTTCAAATAGGAGCTTAAGTGTATATCCTTGCAGTTGGTTCTGTCTCTCCACCCCACCTTCTCTCCACCCTTCCGGCAGCTCTCCCTTGCTTTTAGCAAGCAAAACTGTCATGTGTATATTGCAGATTGTTAATAATTTCTTAAAGCCTTCTTCCTGTCCAGCTTCTCATATTATTTGCTCAAGATACAGATGACCAGGAAATATTACCCTTTTCTATTCATGTAACTAGTTGTTCCATGTACAGGTTCCTAATTATCACAGTGTAATGGTCTGGAATTCTCATTCTTTTCAAGGCTATCCAGAGTTTGTTATGATCCACACTCTTGAATGTCTTTACAAAGTCAATAAAGCCCACGTAAGCATTTTTCTGGGATATGTTCTGCTTTTCTTCCAAGATCCATCAGTTATCAGTAATGACATTCCCTCATGTCACATCCTCCTCTCAATCAAGCTTGAATTTCTGAAACTTTGTTGTTAATATTGCTATAATCTTTTAAAAATTGTCTTCATCAGAACTTTACTTGCATGTGATTAATTCTGCATTTTATTTTTCCTGCTTTTTTTGGAATGGATAAGAATGGATAACTAATCTGTTTGTTGAGGTGGCTGCTTTCCAAATTTTTGGCATAGATGAGTTGTTGAAACATTTCAATTGTTTTTCTATCAATTCCGGAGCTGTGTGTGTGTGTGTGTGTGTGTGTATTTTGTTATTGCCTGCAGTGCAACTTGGACTTCTTAACTTCAGTATAATTGTCCCTTGAGTATATGCTACTTCTTGAAATGCTTGAATATCAACCAGTTCTTTTTGATACAGTGATTCTGTGTATTTCTCCCATTTTATATTTTGCCCATATAATCAAACTTTCATTTTTGAAAATCAAACCCCCACACTGGAGGTCAGGCAGAGGCAAACCAGGATCACAAACTGTAAGTGAAAATGTCTGATAGTAGCTGAGCCCTGGTGGCGCAGTGGTTGTGCAGGGGACTGCAGCCCTTAGGATTCACGATTCAAATCCAGCAGCAGCTCTCCAGGAGTAAGACTGGGCTTCCTCCTCCCACCAGGGCAGTGATGGGGAGGGTGCGGGGGAGAAAATGTCCATTAGTTAAAGCAAGCCTCTTGATATCTGAGCATGTTCAATCAGGAAAGGAGGTCACAAAAAGAATAGCTTTGATAGAGATATGGTTTTTACCTTTTGTAAACCATTGCCCTGAGAAAACAAAGGGTAGTGATTTGAGTCACACCCTCAGTAAAGTGGACACTCAAAATACTTCCAATTTAATTCTCTCAAATGAGGCTGTTCCACTATTACTGAATAGGGATTATGGTTAGATGACCATACTGAGTAATTGACTACACTTATAGTTGATTTCATGCACAGTGCCCTACTTAATTTTTACTGTACTGATCTTTGGCACTTCCCTTTGATTTCTTTCTGTCAGACTGAAGCCCCTAAAAGTCTTGCCTAAACAGAACCATGTCAACCAAAATCACTCTACCATGGAAGTCATTTTTGCTTACGTTTTTCTTTTTTATCTGTTCTTTCTTTTAATTTCTTTTTAAAATAAATATTAAAATTAAGCGTAGGAGCTGTTTGGACAGTTATGTGAATTCTGGTAGTGTTTTAGAAAATTAAAAAGAAAAAAATTAATTGCCTCTTGTTTTAAAAAAGAATCACTTTGGTAATCCAGACTTTGACTATTTCTTTTATCCTGATTAGAATTAGGTCTTATATATATCAAAGAACATTGTCTACAGTGGAGCACTAGTGAGACTAATTCTTTAATCTTCTTGCATAATTCCTCATTAAAATCATATTGGGAAGATTTTGTCATTTTGATTCTTTGGGACTGCTTGTGGTTTTTTTTTTCAGTAAGAACAATTAAAACAGACCCTGGTCTGCAACTCAGCCTGTACATATATCCCCCTAGCTAATACAATTCAGAGTCTGTGTTAAAGAGTTTTATAATCACTTATTTATTCCTTAAAGTCTATATAAAATATTGCCCTTTCCCAGTTTATATTATTGAAGATTTAATTCATCAGAATGACTTGCTGAAGGCCTTATAATCATTCAATGATAGAACCGGAATTTTAATTCAGGTTTTCTGACTTTATGGCTGAAGCGTTTTGGTGCTATCACAGTGATCTTTTTTCATAAAATTATAAGCATAACACAATTAGATGATTCTTTTTATTCTCATAGCAATTCTATAGGAAATGGTTGTTTTATGCAAACTGTTTAAACACTATATTCAATTTTAAAATATTTTTTTGCAGAATGTTGTGACTGGGTAGTGAAAATAATGGTTATTAATCAAATATCTGAGATGCTTCTCTGGCTTTTCCATTTTCTTGTACTAGCCATCAATTTTACTATTGTTTAACTGCATGATTAAACAGCTCTGTAGCTGTTTATTCCCTGCCTTTAGGCTCAATCCTTATCCAAGTCATCCTCCGCACAGCTGTTAGACACGGCTTCCTTCTTTTCCTCCCACACTGATGACCCTGTGCCCCTCTTGTCTCTTCACAAACCCAGACTTCCCCAGCCTTTCCTGACTGCTCTGCTATTCCGTCCTACTCTTTTGCTTGTTGATGTGATATATACCATGTGATATAAGCTATGTTTTATGATTTATTTCAATTTTTATAGAAGACGAATGCACTCAGTATTCATCTTATATCCATGTATCTTTCTATCCTGTGAATCAATTTATAGAATTTTGTAGAGTGCACTAGAGTTCAGGGAGTCAATGAGGATTTATTTGCTTGTTTTGGGAGCCTTTTTACTATTCAATTTGTCTATTTCTCTAATTAAAAATATACATAGCTTAAATTCTTTTGTTCTTTTTTTATGAGCATTCTTCATAAAACATGAGTTGAGTACTTTCATTTTGTACAGAAGAACTAGAATTGGATAAAATGGAAATAACTTGCAATATACTCTCATAGTAATTAATCATGATAATTTTAATTTATGTCTTTGAATGTTCTTGTTCTAGTCTATCTCTTCCCAACAGTTTTTCCTCATCTACTCCTTCAAAATATAAATAATAGGGCTTGAATATGTATACTCATGCATTCTGAGCAATCTGTCACTTACTTTTCACATTGGCAGCTGATCTGTCTGTCACTCCACTGATATTCCTGGTGTTAAGTATATAGCATCCCAAATAAGGAGATGTGTAGACTAGTTAGAATGTTGAAATATGCTTTAGGGAAGAGCCAAGATACAAGGAACATTTTGGCAACTACCATCATCCTTGGGTTTATATAATATGTAGTAATATTTTGCAATACAAAGAAGAAGACAAGAAAGTTTCATGGAGCAGAAAGACAATATTTTTAAACTTACATATAGATAGGTAGGAGCCCCGGTGGAGTAGGGGTTACCAGTTGGACTGCTGCTCTTTAGGTCTTCCGTTCAAGACCACAAGCTTCCTTAGGAGAAAGATGAAGCTTTCTACACCTGTGAAGAGTGACAGTCTTGAAAATCTGGCAGTTCCAGCCTGCCCTGTAGGGTCAGCATGAGTCAGAATTACCTAGATGACAATGAGTTCGGTTTTATTTTACAGATAAGTATATTCAAAGATAATGAAAAAGAGATGTTTACCTCATTCCCGTTACCACAATGACTTAAGTATTATGACTGCCCTTCTTTTTAGTAACTTGATCCCTTTTACTTTGGTTCTTAAAAGTGTTCTGGCTGTTCTTAGATCTTGTCCTTGGATATTAATTTTTAAAATGCCTTGCCAAAATTTCTTTAGAAAACTGTTGGAATTTTATTTGCAGTTTGGTTAATTTGCAAATTCATCTAGGAAGAATGTACCTCTGCCTGGTATTAAGTCTTTCACTTTATGAAAAAGTGTCAATTAAAGCTGTTTGGGGGAGTGGGTGAAGTATTGGGCCACTAACCAAATGGTTGGTGATTCAGACACACCAAGTGTTCCCTGAGACAAAGAAGAGGGGAGGACGATGAGTCGGTCAGCTCTGTAACCACTGATAGCCTGGGGAAGCCTTAGGGCTGTTCTGCTCGGTTTCATCAGGTTGCTATGAGCATAATATACTCTAGGGCATTGGTTTTGGTTTGGTGGCAGTGGTACAAATAGATTGCCTTCAACTACTGACTGGAAGTGACAGTTTGAGCCTGTCCAGCGGGACCAGAGAAGAACGGCTGTCATATCGTTTCCATAACAATTTCAATCAAGAAGACCTCATGGAACAACTTTATTCTTTAAGACATGATTTCAGTAATTCAGAAACAACTTGATAGTCGTGGATTTGTTTTGTGAAATGATTTTATTGGGAGCTCTTACAGCTCTTACAGTAATCCATCTGTCAATTCATTGTGTCAACACCTTTGTACATACGTTGCCTTTATTACTTTCAAAATATTTTCTTTCTACCTGAGCCCTTGTATCAGCTAAGGGCTGATTGTCACCCTCCATTCCCTACCCTCCATCCTTCATGAACCCTTGGTAAATTATAAATCATTATTATTTTTTTCATACACAAACTGCTGTGTATGTGACTTGTGACTCTTCTGTAAGGCAACTCAAATTTTTTACCAATGGACTTTGGGTTTCTATTCCACCCTCCCCATATTCACATAGATAAGGTTTTTTCTTTTGGTTCTTTCATGCCTGATCCCATTGACACCTCATGACCATACAGGTTAGTGTGCTTCTTCCATGTGGGCTTAGTTGCTTCTCAACAAGATGACTTCTAGCCAAGCACCATCAGCTTTCTTCACCATATTTGCTTATGCACCCATTTTGTCATCAGTGATCATGTCAGGAAGGTGAGTACCACAGAATGAATGCTGGGTTAGTAGAATAGTGTTCTTGTGTTGAGGGGCTATTGTCCATCTGATGCCTTGATGCTTAATATGTAAGTATATGCACATAGATCTATTTCCCTATTGTAGTATATAAATTTATTTGCATATGTATATCTCAGTATTTAAACCTTTATAAATGTCCTTTGCCGCCTAGATCTTCTATTTTCTTTTATTTAGTAGATTAGCCTTTATAACTATTTATATCCTCTTTAAAAGCCTTCAATTAACTTTGTAGTTCTCAATATTTTTCTATAAACCTCTGTCTTAGAGTTATTTAAGTAATTTTTTAACAAGTAATTTTATATTATAAGATAACTTATAATTTAAGGTATTTATAAGTTATTTTATAACCTGGTTAATATTGTTAGTGGTATCTTTTGTTCTTTGATGCCTGATACCTGATTGTTTCAGCACCTCATGATCACATAGTCAAGAGAGCTTCATTTATGGTGGGTTTTGTTGCTCTTGAACTACATGGCTGCCCATTTATGCTCAAGCCTTTAAGACCCCAGATGCTGTATCTTTTGATAGCTGGGCACCATCAGCTTTCTTCACCACTCTTGCTCATGCTCCCACATGTCCTCAGTGGGCGCCTTGAGGATGTGTGCACACAGTGATATGTGTGTGTTTTTGTTTTTGTTTTTTTCCTGTTTGATGACTATTGCCTAGAACTTTCACCACCTTTTGGCCATGCTGGCTGTTGTGCTTCTTCTGTGTGGGTGTGGTGTCTTCTCTGGTAAATGGTCTATTGTTTATCTTCAGACTTTTAAGACCCAAGATGATATATCCTTTGATAGCTGGACACCATCAGCTTTCTTCACCACATTTGCTTATGCACCCTTTTTACTCTTGTGATCGTGTTGGGCCAGTGAGCCTCGTGGAATACCAGAGTCATAGAACAAATTGTTAGTGGTATCTTTTATAGAAATTTATTTCTTAACTTCTGTTGCAGTGTATTGAGCTGTTTTTTTAAAATAAATTGTCATAGTTATTTGATGAACTCATTAATTTTAACATTTGGACTACAAGTTTTTTCTCTATTCTTCCCTGATAGACAATTATAAAATCTGTCAAAGAAATGACAGCTTTTTTCCTTTTTGATTTTTGTACCACCTTTTTGATCTTTATATTTCCATATTTCAAATGGAGGAATTTTATTTAAAAAGCTTAAAATTAATTCTGTAGAATATTTTGTAGAGAAGAAAGTATTCTAGGTGGCACAAGTGGGTTGTTCTTGGCTACAATCCAAAGAGCTGGTGGTTTGAATCTACCCTGCAGCACTGTGAAAGAAAGGCCTGGTTGGTAATCAGGTCTTGGAGATCACCAATTGCTGTCGACTTGATTATCCCTTTCAATGGTCTTACAAGACTGACTAGAACTGCTCAACAGGGTTTTCAAGGCTGTACTCTTTACAGACGTACATTGCCACTACTACCAGGCCCCTGCCCCAAAGAGCTGCTGGTGGGTTTAAACTGCTGATCTCTCACTTGACAGCTGAACCCTTAACCATTGGGCCACCAAGAGTTTCTCTCCATGAGATTACAGCCACTGAAAACCCTATGGAGTGCAACTCTTCTGATACATACGAAATCACCTTCAATCAGAGTTGACTTAAGGACAATGAGTTAAAAATCAACTACATAGTGGCAGTCTGTGTGAGATCCTAAATGATTGTGAGTGGCCATCCAAGGTACAACAGTTGGCTTCTTTTGTTGTGGAGCAGCAGAGGAAGAAGAGTTAGGAACAGGAGAAAATAATGCCTTCATAAACAACTGCTTCCTTTGCCCTCAGATGGACTGAATGTTTTTTGGCTACCATTATGGAATGTTTTAATCAAAGATTCTATAGAAAAATTCTTATACAAAGGGTTAAAATGTTAAACAGAATTTCACATTCTTACACAATCGAACGGTTAGGGGTTATAGGGCCAGTTGAACCCCCAAGATTATTCCCCTGTGGTCTTTAAACCTTAAATCAAAAATATCCCCTGAAATCTTCATAATACCAAACCAAATCAAACTCACTGCCAATGAGTTGATGCCGCTCCAGAGCAAAATTATTGGACAAGTTAGAACTGCCCCTTGTGAATTTCCAGGACAGTGACTGTTCACGGTAGTTGAAAGCCCCTTCTTTCTCTTGTGGAGCTGATGGTGAATTTGAACTGCGAACTGTGGAGTTAGCAGCCTAAAGCATAACCATTACACCATCAGCACTCGTATAATACCAAACAATAGATTAGCCAATTAAAGCAAAGGTCTGTCTTGAGCTTGTGCACTTTTAAGAACTATTTATACATATGGGTTCAAATTGACAAGAACAACTTGAAAAATTGGCTAAATCAGACAGGAATTTAAGGGACAATTAGTTTATGTTAATGAGGGAGGAATAATTCAGAAAAAGAAAATAGTGGCTCCATAACTTGGGCTCAGCATTGGTCTGCTAGCCACAAAGTGAGCGGGTCCAGGCTGCCAACCACTGAGAGGGAGAAGGACGAACTTGTCTGCTCCCATCAAGTTTTACCATCTTGGATACCCTAAATAGAGTTGCTATGACTTGGAATCAGCTTGATGGCAGCTTCGTTTACTTTTTTAATGGGAAGAAAAGAGATGGGGAAATTATAATTACAATTGAGTTGCGAAGGATACAGCGTGAGGGTTTAGGGGAAAAAAAAGGTCAGAGAGTATACTGTAGCTGTCCAAGAAAATCTTAAGTGCTTGGGTGCTGGCAGTGGGAATGATATCACAATAAGTCAGTTTCACTTGACATTTCATCAGAAAACAGTGGTAATGATTAAGTATTTCTAAGAAATTTCTGAAGACTTTTAGTGGAGAATTGGTAGAAATAATGTTTTGAAACTATGCTACATTAAATTTGACTCTTTTGGAGGCCATTAAAAGATGTGAACTCAGCGTTTGTGAAGATAATTTGATTTTGGAGAAAATATACCTCCAATTTTTTCTTAATGCTTTTCAGGAATTTGACCTCAGTATGACTTGGAGTTTATTCAGTTCACTAAGAAGTACTTTAACATTAAATCTTTAAGCCCAACTAGTGAACTTATATTTAAAAGTATTCCATCTGCAGACCTTCAAATTTGAAATTCAATTTGTTATTTTAGAGGTAAAACCCTATTAAACAGACAGTAAATTCACCTAAACTGTCAAAGTTTTCTTACTTTATTGGATTTTTAAAGAAATGAAGCCAAGGACAATCAAAGTTTCACAGGGAGCATGTTCTATATATTGTAGGTCAAATATAAAACCCAACTTTCTGTACTTCATCTAATACTGTCTGCATTCTTCCGTTTAATAGATGCCAAGATTCAAATAATAGCTATTATGTTAATATTCTAAACCATATTAATTTAAAATATTCCAGACTAGCTAGCTCCTTCACTCACTGCCGTCAAGTCGATGCTGAGTCATAGTGACTGTAGGGCAGAGTAGCGCTGCCTTTGTGTGTTTCCAAGACTTGACAAGAGTGAAAAAACCCGTCCTTCTCCCAAGGAGTGGCTGATCGTTGCCAACTACTGACTTCCATAGCAGCCCCAAACATAACCACTGTGCCACCGGGGCTCTTTGTCGCTTGTTTTGCCCTCTACTCTAACTTGGTTATGTGAAGCTCTGTTATTAACGAGTCTTCCAGCCTTTTGAATCTTTAGTCCTAATAATTTCAGCTCAAAATATCCAACATCTTATAGTCTAATAATATTAATTATTTTATATTTGGAAAATTGAAAGTAATCCAGAAAATCTTGGTGGTCCAGCATTTGTGGCTGGTTGATTTGTTATGATTAGCTTCATCGTGCTTTGTAAGAGAAAGTTATTAACTTGAAAATTACTCAAGATTTGGAAGAGAAACAAGAAGACAAGCCTAAAATGTAATCACCTTGGCATCGTGCTTTTATTTAGCAAAGATTGTTGCATTTGTTTGGTGTGACAGTCTTTACATTGCTGCAGAAGCAATAATCTGCAGTGTAGCTTGAATAATTTTTATGTCAGAAAAATAAAGCAAGACCTGTGAGGCAGAAACTCATTGATAGAAGAAAGTTTGAAAGATTTCTGTGGACTTTATATGTCCTGAACTTTTCCTTTCAACTTCTAATCAAGATTGTGATGATGACGCTGACACTGAAGGTAAGGCGTGGGACTAGTCCTAGTACCTAAGCATGTGTCAACAGTAGCAGTATCTGAGTAGTTGCATGGCTACAAGTTGCACAGCAATTTTAAATGAACAATTTTAAAACATTTTGACAGAGTAATTTATTTAAATTTTATTCAGTGAAAAAATTTTTAAGTGACTGTTGTGTGCTATTACGTTAACTCCATCTCATAACAGCTGTGTATGACAGAGTAGAATTGCCCCATGGGATTTCATAGGTTGTAACCTTTACAGGGAAGAATCAATGCATTGCAATTACAGTGCTGAGTAGGAATGTTGCAGATAGCATGGACTGTCTTGGAAGAAGAGCAGCCAGAATGCTCCTTAGAGACAAGGATGGTGAGATTTAATCTCACATACTTTGGACATGTTTTCAGGAGAAGGGCCTCACGCTTGGAATGAATTAGAGGAACGGTGAAGAAGATGAAGGCCCTGCGCGAAATGGATCGACAATTGTGGATGCCACGATGGGCTCAAGCCTAACAAGAATTGTGAGGGTGGCACAGACCGAGGCAGTTTTTCCTTCTATTGTACATAGAGTTGTTACCAATTGAAAGAGACTCGGTGGCACCTGCCAACAATCTTTACAGGAGCAAATGCCATGTGAAACAGCCAAGTGCTTGATGTAATACTATCCTTCTACAAATGAAAAGTTATTCTTTTGAAATTTCATATTCCAGTAGTCGAAGTCTGAGAAGGATTCAATGATTTGATTTTTTTTTTTAACCTTTGGCTACTTGTTACTGACTAAACCAAGGGAAAAAATTTGAGAAGCAGATAAAATATGGACTAGCAGCCCTGATGCAGGCAAATACAATATTGTTAGATGCCATTAATTCAGTTCCTACTTACAGCAAACTAATGTACAACAGAAGAAAACACAGCCTGGTCTTGTGCCAGGCTCAAAATTACTGTGATGTTTGAGCCCATTGTTGTAGCCACTGTGCTATTCTATCTCTTTGCGGGTCTTTCTTTTTTTCATTGCCTCTTTATTTTACCAAACATGGTTGGTCCCTTGATTAATTTCAAAGTACAAGAAGCCATCTTCACTTCAGAGGAATATCAGATTATACTTCCTCCAAGACAGAGTTGTTTGTTCTTCTGACAGTCTATGGTATTTCCAGTATTCTTCGACAACACGATATTTGAAAGACATAAATTCTTCTACAGTTTTCCTTGTTCATTGTCCAAAGCTGGTCTGGTAGTGACAAATTCCCAGAGCTTCTGTTTGCTTAGTGAAGTTTTTATTCAAAAACAAGGAGAAAATCAAAATAGTCTACACCAGTGGTTCTCAGCCTTCCTAAAGTCACGACCCTTTAATATAATCCCTTATGTTATGATGATGCCTAATCTTAAAATTATTTTTGTTGCTACTTCATAACTGTAATTTGCTGCTGTGACCCCTTGAAAGGGTTGTACAATCGCTAAAAGAGTCGCAGTCTACAGGTTGAGCACCGCTGGATTAGACTGTCTTGATTTTCTCCTTGTTTTTGAATGAAAGCTTTGCTGCGTAACGAATTCTTGGTTGGGAATTGTTCTTATTTTTTATTTTATATACTTTACTCATTGTCTCTTGACCTTTAGAATTTTCTGGTGAGAGATTCACACAGATTATTGTGAAAGATCCTTTTAATTTTATTAAGTTATAAGAATATTATATATTTATGGTATATATTTTGGGGATTTTTGTCTTAATATAGAACATCTTACTATCATTTTGTAGACTACTTTTGACTACTCACCTTATTGATTTCAATGATTTTATTAGAGTATTGCTTTGAATTGATATATATATATATATTTTTTTTTTTTTTTGGGGGGGGTGGGGCATCCTGGCTCTCCGGTGGTGGGAGTAGGAGGCCCAGCCCCACTGCTGGAATTGAACCTCCGTCCCAGTGGGCCGCAGTTCCGCGTACAACCACTACGCCACTGGGGCTCAGCCCGAGTTGATATTTTTATGTTTCTTCTACTAGAGGTTATTTTTATTCTAGATGCTTTGTTCAGGCCTTGGAAATTCTGAGAAAATTTTCTGGAAATGGTTTTTATTGTTGTCATGGTTCTTGGGATTCCAGTAATTCTAATACTGGATTTCTTATTTGAATAATGTATTTCTATTTGCTTTTCTTTACTTCATTGTTTTCTTTTATATCTCTTGAGGTCTAGAAAATTGTTATTTTGTCATCTAGTTCAATTATTTTATCTTCTGTTTAATTCTGCTGTTCAATGTTCCTCTTACTTTGCCTAATTCAGTTGTTTCATTCTCTCTCTCTTTAACTCTTTAGTGCTTTCATTTGACTTATGGAGTATGTTTATTTCCCCATTTGTTTTCTGATAAATTGTTTTCTGTTTCTTTTTTGCTTTTTAAAGCACAAATAATACCATTTTTTGAACCATTCAATTCATTCCACAAGTCTGGACTCAGTAAGAGAAATTTTCTCTTCATGTTTGTCTTTTGATTGGTCCTTCTTTTCTTGTGAATTGTTCTGTATTTTTTACTCTGTATATTTTTAATTTGGGTAGCTTTCTTTGTTTTTTCACATTTCGTATTTTGAATATAGGAAAGTTTTCTGATTGTAGCCACCCTGCTGGCAAAGCCAATTGTCTGGTTGTTAATCAGAAAGCTGGGGCCTTGACCCACCAGTCTTTTTGTTGGGGAAATATGTGGTCACCTTCCTCAACCAAAATTCATTTCTGGAAACCCCATAGGGCAGCCCAACTTGACCCCAGAGTGTCTCAATTGAGTTAGAACTAATCCAGCCACAGAAGACCTAATTTCTTCACCTGCGAATGACTAGAGGGGGCATTTGAGCTGTTCAATGCTGATGTAAGAAGTGAGATCCAATTTTCCTGTGGCAAAGATAAAGGGTTCTCTGTGCCTTTGCCTCCCTACCTTGTGGCTTTCTCTGTGCAGGCTCGCCATGGTGTCTTGGTGCTTACTGTGGGCAGGGAGTCAGTGTTACCAAGCCCTGTGTTACCATGGCCTTCTAAATGCTTTCCTTCACCCTGTTGCCCTCGTTGTTCCTCATGGTATTAGTGCCTGTCTGTCCTTAGCCTCAGTGAAATTCAATAGCACTCTCTCACAGTGTCATGGTCCCTTTGATGTTCCTGTTGCACAGCTCATGAACTCTCCTGGCCAATCTGCACCTCCTTAAGAATTCAGGCTACCATTCATTCAGACTAGCTCCTTTTCTATCTTCCCCATTTTGGGTGTTGCCCAGCCTTTGTCGGAAGAAGAATGAGATGAGCAAGTACTCCAGACGTTGGGAGATGGTTTTTTTTTCCAGTTTGCACCTTGCCTGTTCCTCCTCTCCCCACCTTCTGTACTCTTCTGTACTCTTAGTTGCCATCTTGAATTTGAGATTTCAGTCAATACTTGTTTTAATTTGCTGGTCAGTGGAGTTAATTGCTGGGGAGTAAATGAACATCCATTCATTTACCATCCTGCTCCACCTGTAGCAGCCTTTATTTAATGTATTTTTTTAATCAAGAAATTGTATTTCATAATGTTGAGTATATAGTTTTAAGTACCAAGTACACTTACTTACAAATAATTGCAAAGGGTATGCTTTCACAATCAAAATAGAACTTATGACTATATAACTTTAAAATGTGGAAACCATTTATGTAAATACTCATTGTATTAGTGAATCTGTCATAAAATTTCTGTACTCTGTGCTGAGAGAATTGCAAATTATCATTTCCTTTGTCGTGTGATGGAGGTTTTGCAGGAATTTGAATAGAATAAAATGTGAGGTGAGTTACATATGCTAGTAGAGGCTTCCTAAATTCTAAGAATATTGTATTCATATATTGATGGTATATATTTGGGGATTTTGTCTTACTATAAAACATCTTGCTGTCATTTATAGAATGTAGTATATCTTCAATGTCAATTTTATTTTTTCATCATGATTTTAGCAGTGCTTAATTTGATGCTCATTCGGTGAAGATTTAAGTTACTGCTGTATGCTAATATTCAAGTAAAAAAATGCCTTAAAGAGTCACCAATGAGATCTCCTTATAACTAGTATTCAAACAATATGTATTAGCAGAGTCTTATTTAAGTATAAAATCTGAATATCCTGGACTAGTAAACCTGGAAATTATGAATACCATTTTATAAGCATGCTTTTTATAAAATAATGAGCATTTTTTTGGGGGGGCATCACTGCCTTCTGGTGGTGGGAGTAGTAGGTCCAGCCTTTGCTCCTGTGGAGCCCGCTGCTGGAATTGAACCTCCATCCCAGTGGGCCGCAGCCCCACGCACAACTACTATGCCACCGGGACTCAGCCCATTAATAAGCATTTTTGTAATTAAATTATATTTTAGTGTGTATGTTAAAATACAGAAAAAGTTAAAGACCAGATCTGAAGCTGTATCTTTCTTTAATACACAAAAGCATTCATTTTATTTTAGAAAAATACCACCCTCTTTCAAATGGAACTATGTTCAAAGAATGCTAATATGGTATTTTTGTAAAATTTTAACTTACATCTTTACCTTGACTTCATAGTTTTATAAGAACTATATTATACAAGTAAGTTATTAACATTTTGGTTAAGTGAGCGTGTTCTCCCCACCCCAAATGTTTTTAAAAATAGTGCGTTGGAATATGTGGTTGAATTTCTAAACTTTTGCACTTTTTTCTGTTTGCTGATCATCTTTTTCATTTATCTATAACCTCAAAATTTAATCATATGTTAATTGTGCAAATTAAGAGTTATACTAAAATAGCTATAGATGACCTATTGAATTTATCATTGTAACCTTACAGTATTAGTTTTTGATACCTATATTTTGTAGATTTTGAATAATCATTTTAGTTTTACAGAGTGAAATTAGTCTTAAGCAGAAAAATAAGGTTTAAAGAAATATGTTTATTTTTATTTTTGATATATGAAACTTAATTGCAACTCATTCATAAGTGACAGGACAAGATATGGTTGATAATCATTTAATATAAATTATCTCCTGAAATCATATAAAAGAGAAGACATTTCATTTTAAGATAAATTGCTCTTAATATTTTATGAGATGAATCAGTAACAGCTGAAGATATGATCTTTGAATGTGGCAGGGTTGGAACCCTTTCAAAATAGAAATCTAGCCAATTTTTAAGAAAAATCACAATGTTTCAGTTTTGACCTTTAATGTATTTGGAACATATGCAACGAACATTTTCTTCTGGGAATTTCCTGCCAGACTAATTATGTATGCCACACTGATTCTTCCCTTATGTTTGGGAAGCTTAAGTATAGGGTAGAATATAGGGTTTCCTGATTTATGTACATCAACTTTAACAGTAGGAACAAGGAGGAAGAATTTAAGAGACATTTTGTAATTTTCTCTCATGGAAAATAAATGCAAATATGAAAATGTCGGATTTACTCCACACACACTCACTGAACACGTCGTAGATATGCCATGCACGGTTTACTAGGTCTTGAGGATATAGTAGTGAGCAAGATGAGTGGTAGAGACATGCTGGGGCATGAATATAAAATAAGTATGCTGTTGCTTATGGGCTGAGCTTGGAACAGTATGAAGATCTGGGGAGAAAGAAGTCTCAGTTTGGTCAGGGAAAAGGGATGGGCTTGTATTTCTTGAATAGAAAGTATAGAAGGAACTTAACACACTGAAGTTTGAGAGAAAAGCAGAGACAGATCTTTGTAAGGAGTTTTAGTTATTTTAATTCTATCAGGAGTCCTTGGCAGGATTCAAGTGGGCAAATTTAATGATCTGACTAGTTAAGAAAAATCATCTGGAAGCTCTCAGGTAAAAGAATGGTAAGGGAGCAGGAGTCACATTAGGGCAGTGGTTCTCAACCTTCCTAATGCCACGACCCATTAATACAGTTCCACATGTTCTGGTGACTCCCAACCATAAAATTATTTTCACGGCTGCTTCATAACTGTAATTTTGCTACTGTTATGAATCAGGTGACCCCTGTGAAAGGGTCGTTTGACTTCCAAAATGCTGCATTAAGCTTTGTTAGCATCCAGCCAACATTATGTTGGTGAAAAGTATTAGGGAGATGGAATGAAACTATTGAGGAGTTATTGGAACAGAAATGGCTTTTGGTGATAGAAATTTTACACATGCAAACAGATTACATGTTGTTATTATCAGCATTTGAAATTCTAAACCTGAAATTCTTTGGACTATCATATTTTAATGTAGACTTTGCAAATCTTGAGAATGTCAAATACTATTAGAAGTCTTTAATGTTTGGGGAAGATAGGATAGCTCTTTTTATTTCTCATTGCTCTGTAATGTAATAGTCTGAGGGAAATTTTAAGGTAACCTTAAATGTAGATAAATTCATGCTAGATTAGTCAATTTCTCTACTTCAAACTTATATAAAGATTTGAAAAAATATTAAGACCTCTAGCATTGTGAAATTATTTTTAATAGAGATTACAAACATACTTGTTTCATGATACATGATATGCATACACTATCCGTCTTTAACATTTTCTTGTTTTTAATGTTAATTATATATTACTATGTTTTTCCCCCTGTTTTTCCAGTCACATTGTTCTAATGCTTGCTGATGATATGGCATGTAACCCTAGAAATCCCAAACCAGCTACAGTATTTAGTCACAAGAATATGGAATTAAATGTGTATGGTGATGATGTGGAAGTGGATTATAGAAGCTATGAGGTAAATCACTTAGCAATTTTTCGAGGTACTATTAACTGTTCCTTTTAAGTTCTAAAACAGTGGTAGAGTAAATGTCTTATTTTTCTTTCAACTTGTACTAAATTGTCATTGAGACTGCTATAATTTTGTGTCTAGTTTCTAGTTAAGAAACAATAATACATGAGAAAACTGCTGAGAATTTTCAAATATCTGTCATAGAGAAAAAACTTTATACTGACTTCTGTGTTATTGTTTAATAAGGTTTTATATGTTTACTCTCATAAGATATATATTATTTTCCATATCTAACCAAAAATTTCTAGATTCATATTTTTAATAACTGCTTAATTATGGAAAAGGTTAGAAAATAACTAAAAAATTCATATTTCTACAGAGAGATAGCATCTCTTAAGGTTTCCAGTGTTTTATAGGCATATGTAATTTAAAATAAAAATGTGAATATGACAAATAATATTATATTGTATTTTCTCATTTTGAAATTTCATTTTAAATTTAACAGGAGATGTAAAAATATTTAAAATGTGAAGGTCTTTCTCCTGGAAGCCTTTCTGAATAATTTTTCTCCTGTGTTACTTAATGTGTTAAAGTTAAACACAATTTTCTCTATATCATCAACTCACTTATGAAATACTTTAAGTCCCCTTCCCAATTGTAAACTCTATGGAGTGCAGTTCTACTCTCTGTATATGTGGAGTCACTGTGATTTGGGATTGATTTGACACCCATTAATGAGGAAGACAAAACTACATCTAAAAAAAGAATGGAATGATTTTGTAAGCAAGGATAATTTAGTAGGTTTCTTCAAGTTCTAATTACTGTGCTTTCTGTTAAATTTTTCAGGTAACCGTGGAGAATTTTTTACGAGTATTAACTGGAAGAATCCCACCTAGTACTCCACGGTCTAAACGACTTCTTTCTGATGATAGAAGCAATATTCTTATTTACATGACAGGTAATTCTAGAGAGTGGTTTAATAGTAGAGTATTTTGAAACTATTTAAAAAGGTATCTACATAGAAAAAACTTAAACACATTAAAAGAAGTTTTGGTTAAATTTCTTGATTTATTATATTTTCTTGGATTGAGGAAATTGCTTTCTGTAAACAATACAGCATTTTATGCTGTTCTGTATTTTAAAGTCCCATTCTTTTTGCTACTGCCCGTGTGGAGACCCTCTTCTTTAGGACACTGAGTATCCAACTTATTCTTTAGCACTCCTGCCTTTAGTTTTGCTTTATAAGATCTTTCATATCTCCTTGACTGGTGTAACCTTCAGACTCACCTAAATATCTCGAGGCACTATCTCAGCACTTATTTTTACTTTTATATTTGTGTTTTTACTGTATATTTTACTTTTATATTATGTATATATATACACAATATAAAGCATACTCAATTTATTTCAGTAGATTTGAACTCCAAGAAGCCACAGTTGCTTTCATTTTAATCTTAATTTTTTTTGGGGGGGACATCACTGCCCTCTGGTGGGAGTGAGAGGCCGAGGCTTGTTCCTGGAGAGCTGCTGCTGGATTTGAACCGCCAGCCCAGTGGGCCGCAGTTTCACACTCAACCACTATGCCACCGGGGCTCAGCCAATCTTAATTTTTTTTTAATCACTAATACCTGCCCTATAGTAAGATTTAGTAAATATGAATGTTGAGTGAAGGATATTTGATCATTTTTCTAGAGGAAATTCCATTCAACTATGTGACTTACTAGCCTAAGATATTTACTATCAGACCCTTTATAGCAAAGGTATGAATTTTTGAAAGAGAAGAAGAAATATTTATAAAATAATAATAAAAATGTTAATTGTGTGGTGACAATTGTACAATTCTCCTTAATATGAATTGAATGATTAATCATATTGAATTGTATGAAAATATAAATTATGTGCCAATAAAACTGATGAAAAAATAAAGGTACAAGAAAGCAAAAAAAATTAAACTCACAAACTATAATGATGCAAAAAAACAAACAAAATGTGCACAAATTATTGAATGGGAAACTGATTTTCTCTGAAAATATTCACCCAATTCACAATGAAAATTTCTTTTAAAAAGAAATAAAATGTAATTGATAATACCTATTAATGCTTACTGTCCACTAGGTAGTATTTTAAATATATTATCTGTATTAATTCATTTAATCCTCAAAAAAACCTGATGATTTAGGTGCCCATGTTCAAGGTACCCATACATGGTTTTCTGAGCTGTATGTTGGACACAAGTCACTGGCAAATAAATTGAGTAGGAACTGAAATCTAGTATTTACATTTTTTAAGCTACTAAGCGTGTTCCTGGGCTGTCTTATGAGAAGGAGGCTAATCATTTGTGGACGCATAGGGCTGTTTATATCCAGAAAACCACAACCAAGCTCATTGTTGCCGAGTTGATTCTGACTCATACTAACTTTGTAGGAGAGAATAAGACTAGTAACTACTTTTCAGGGTTTGAAGGTTGTCAATCTCTATAGGAGACTGCTCATCTTTTTTCCCCATGGGTGGGTTGGAACTGCCAGATTTTTGTTAGAAGCCTGATGCTTAATTAATTGTGTCACTATGGCTAGGGAGCTCTAAAACATTTCTATTTTGCTTTCCAGAGTGAGGTACAGTTTTAAACCTTGCACATTGGAACTGGGTAGACAGGCTAATCGTCTTCTCATTTTACAACTGAGGAAATTTAGATCTACAAAGTTATTTTTCTAAGGTCACATATTAAATGCCCAAGCTCACACTTAAATCTAGAAGTGTTAGCTGAATGAATAAATGTTAGAATCTTCTGGTGAACCCTATGGATATAAAAATATCAATTTTTAGTGAAGAGACAATTTGTAGATAAGAACGAGACTTCATAATAGTACTAGCATTCAGTGTACATTGTGGGTAGTACCAGTGTACCAGGCAACAACCTAGTTTCTTCACCCCTTTTCTCCTCAAAAATATTTATTCTTTTAAGACATTTGGAAAGTTCCTTCTGATATTATAATGGAGCTAATGGAAAAAGTATAATTGTGTTTCTCTGGCACTGAATGATAGAAAAACTCTTTGAAATAATTTGCCCTTCTTGGCAGTCTGTTATTTTTTTCTCCTTTTTTGGTATGAAAATTAAGCCTATTCTCACAGTACTTATTTTAGAGTATAAAATAATGAAGGATGTTAAAATATTGCACTTGAATAATGTATCTTTCAGAATATATACAGTTTGTTTTTAAATATCTAACTTATCTTTCATATTCTTCCTGTAAGGACATGGTGGAAATGGTTTCTTGAAATTTCAAGATTCTGAAGAAATTACTAACATAGAACTTGCAGACGCTTTTGAACAAATGTGGCAGAAACGACGGTAATTACTAAATGACTTCTTTTCAAAATATAAATTTACAACAGCATCATTGTTGATCTCAAGGATGAATATCACTTTTCTTTCAGCTATAATGAGCTACTGTTTATTATTGATACTTGTCAAGGAGCATCCATGTATGAGCGATTTTATTCTCCTAATATCATGGCTCTTGCTAGTAGTCAAGTGGGAGAAGACTCGCTTTCGGTAGGTGCATTTTCCCATTTCTAAATTTCACTGTCTTTGAAATGTATAGCTATTTCTGAAGTACCATACTTATATTCTATATGACTTTATCTGTTATTTCTTATTCTTGAACTTTTGAACATCATACATGAGGATGTTAATTCCATTTTAAACTTTGTCTTGTAGCACCAACCTGATCCTGCAATTGGAGTCCATCTTATGGATAGATACACATTTTATGTCTTAGAATTTCTGGAAGAAATTAATCCTGCTAGCCAAACAAATATGAATGACCTCGTAAGTATTTGTCAGATTAATTCTAGCATATAGATAAACTAATATTACAGTAGAGTCCTGGTGGCTTAATGTAGAGTTGGGCTACTAACCGTAGGGTCTGCAGTTTGAAACTGCCAGCTGCTTTCTGGAAAAAGGACAAGTCTTTGTAGTCCCTTAAAGAAGTGGTTCTCAAACTCTGGGTCATGACCCCTTTTGGTGGGGGGGTTTGTCAAATGACCCTCTCACAGGGGGTTGCTCTATTCATAACAGTAGCAAAATTACAGTGATGAATTTTTGTTGTTGCGTCCCCACAACATGAGGAACTGTATGAAGGGGTCGTGGGCATGAGGGCAGTTGAGAACTACTGCCATGAAGACTTATAGTCTCAGAAACCCACAGGGGCAGTTCTATACCACCTTATAGGGCTGCTATGAGTCAGAGGGGATTCGATCGCAGTAAGTTTTGCAGTTAAATATTAATAGAATGAATGAAGTCAATTATTTCCTGTACTCCTAGGGTCCTGGTTCATGTACCCAAACCAAACCAAACCCACTGTGATCAAATTGATTCTGACATCTAGCAACCTTATACAGAGTGTACTGAAGGTTTATAAATCCATGAGACCAGACAGCTTGCAGTCTGTTCACTGCTGGTGGGTTTGCACTGCTCACTTCCTGATTAGCAGCCCAACACTTAGCTTTTTAAAGTTTGGAATCTGTCTTTATAGTGGTATTTGGCTCTTTACCACAAGACATCTGAAGCTATAGCCCGGTTTACTTCCTATTCCTTGAGCTAGTTTCCCATTTTCAGGTTTATGTTTGTATCTTTTTCCTTACCAGAAAAGTGCTTTTTCTAGATTCAAATATTGAAATTCTACCTACTCATCAAGACTTTAATCAGATTCTTCTGTCTGTGAGGAGTTTTTCCTCATTCTTCTCATTTGGATTATTTCTCTGCATTTCCAAACCTTCCCTATAATTTTACTTTTCTTGTGGCATTTGCATAATATTTTATTGACCTTAGTGAATATGAATGCCTTAGTTTACATGCCTCCTGGAGTTGTACATAATTTCTAGTGTAGCATTTTAATATCACTTGTTGATTTCTATTTTTTCCCATGATATTTATGTGCTAGTTAGATCTTTTCAACTAGAGCTACTGTAATGTTGCTATTAAAAGTAAGCAAACCTAAAAACTTGAAACAAATATTAGATTGGATAATAATTGTTCATTAAATTTTTGAATCTTCTTTCCATAAATGTATTCCTTGATCACAAACATTTCATCATACTAGCATAGGGCCTAGAACTGGGCATAAGTTCCATAGTTAAGGAGGCAGACAATTCCTGCCTTCATGGAGCATAGGGAAGGGAAAGCTGTGAGGGCTAAGCAGCTTTGCATTTACCTATTATTAAGTAAATTTTCACTTACTAAAAGGGTTCTACTGCAAAATAGGCTATCAAATTTGATCATATAGGACACTTTATAGTGAATGAAGTATATTTTTATATCTCATAATATGAATTTAATGTTAAAACAAATTTAAATGTTAAAACAAAACTTATGATAATGATATTTTGACTATGATAAAATTATAGTCACTGTATTAGAGTCTTTTAGGACTTCTGTAACCAAATCTTTCAAGTTAGGGAACTTACAGAGACAGAAATTCTTGCCTCCCTCTTCTAGGCGTTGCAGGTTTATATCACGCTATCAACCACATTGAGTCACTTGTTGGGCTTTGAGGAATCGTCTGCTCCAGGCCTTTATCCTTGCTATCAGGAGTCACACACACGCATTTGTTTGAAGCTGCAGCATCACATTATATCTTCTTTTATCTGTCGCCTTATATTTTCTCCTCTTTTATAAGGATACTCCTCACCTACTTATTGTATATCAATGTTTTTGGGTTTGAGTTTTCAGTATATTTAAGGATCAACTTTACTTCTGTGGCCTCATATTAATTTTTAATATCCCCTTAAACTCTTATTTCCAAATAGGGTCACAACCACAGGTTTGGGGGGATTGGTCTTCAATAAAACTTTTTCAGTTGAAACAATTCATTTCTTAGCAATTATCTCAATTCAAGTAATTTTACTATTAAGTTCATTCTCATTTTTGACTTGTTTCAAATTAATTTAAAATACTAATCCACCTTTAGGACAATTTCAATTTTACAGACAAATTGAGTAGATAAATAAGAGATTCCCTCATGCTTCTCCACAGGAAATGAACTCTTAGACCACACTTTAGAAGCATGCCTAGTATCTCATGCATTTTCAGTATTTCCTTGATCCTTTTCTGTAGGGGATAGGAAAAAAAATCATTTGTGTGACATCTGATGGAAGAAACATGGACATTTACTAAATTTTTGTCAAGATTCTGGCTTGAGTCATAGCTAAATATTGTCAGTAAAAATGTCAGTTAAAGACTTGTTTATGTATTTATATATTTTATTTTATAGATAAACTTAACTGAGTTGACTTCATTTAGAGATTAGAATTGAAATTGTTTGCATGGCTACCATGTAGTCCCTATAATCTAAGTCAGATGTTCCCAAACTTATATTGTCTACTGTCCTCTTAAAAAAAAATATTCCTCATGACCTCCCTAGCAATGAAAACCTTTTGTACTCCAGCCTTGAATCCAGGATAAAGTGTAGGTATCTGCTCTTACAATGCCCTGAGATCATTCCACACATCACTGGGGGGCGGTGGCGCCCACTTTGGGAAACTATGATTTAAGTGTAAATTATATTAATTTACACGTGTGAAGGATTTGTGTGAAACAAGACTAAATCCCAATAGCAATCTTCTTAAATTAACGTGGAGCCCACAGAATTAGGAACTTTATGATTGTGAAAGTGTGAAGGAGATATGGGAGAATAATGGGAAGTATCTTTTATTTACTTATTTATTTTTGGTGTTCAGTTGGCTCTGTAACTGTTGCTATACATTTGATCAGGACCCCGAGCAACCCTGTTGGGTAGAGAAGAGCTCCTCATAGCGGTTCTGAGACTGTCCTCTCCTTGGAGCAGACAGCCTCATCTTTCACCACAAGAGCAGCTGATAAGTTCAAACTGCTGTCTTCCACTTAACAGTCCAATGGTTGGCTGGTCTCCAGAAATTAATAGCTCTGAATGTAGTCTCTGGCTCCTCTAATCCTGCAAATTATTTTCATAAATTGTTTTTGAAACTCATTTTTCTTCTTCAATATTTTGTTGTGAACATTCTTAAAATGCATAATTCAAAGAATTTTTCTGTTGCCATCCCTCTACCTATTAAACTAAGATTTATCATTGCCAATTTCCTCACCCTCTATTTTATCAAGTCTTTCTCCAGGGATTGGCCTCTCCTGATATGTCCAAAGTTGTAAGATATTCTTGCCTCTAAGAAGAATTCTGGCCATTCCTTTTCTAAGATTTGCTTGTCCTTTTGGCAGTCTATGATATCTTCAACATTCTTCACCAATACCACAATTCAGGAATACCGCCAACTCTCACCTCAGACATCCCAGTAATGCCCTTGCTTTTCAACATTCTAAAGAGGTCTTGTGCAATAGATTTGTCCAGTAGCTCCCATCATTTGAGCTCGTGATTGCTGGTTCCATGCAGTGATTGTGGATCCAAGCAAGATGAAATTCTTGATAATTTAGGAATGTGTGTGTGTCCAGGTAGACTAGAGAAACAAACTCATAGATACATATATGGATATAAGGAAAGGTTTATCTACAAGAAGAATGGGACATTGAGAAAGCATCCCAGCCCAGTCCAGTTCAAAGTCATAAGTCCGATTGTAGCCCATATCCCTGATATCAGTCTATAATATCTCCTTCCGACTCATGAAGTCACAGGCCAATGGGTGCAGAGTCCCGACGCTGGCAGGGGTCTTCCCAGGGCCCCTCATTTCCAGGGTTCAGGGTCCATCAGCAGCATCCAGTGGTGGTAGAAGCAACTCAGTGCTGGCAAGGCTCTCCATGTGGCTTCTCCAGCTTCAGCGGTCTGGTTTCATCAGGGCAAGGCCTTGTGACTTCTCCGGCTCATCCAGCTCCTCGGATGCTGCCCTCTTGTCTTGTCCGTAGTTCATTGTCTCTGAGACTAACTCCCAACAATTGGGGAGATAGCTTCTCATCTCAATGAGGGAAATATTGCGAGATTTCCCAGACGTATCAGGAGACAGCCATACCTACACGGAGGCCTCATTGGCTACTCAATGGCTATCTCCAGATTAACAGGCCAGACTCCACCCCTATATCTCAATCATGAAATTAGCATAAGCCCATAATGTTTTTATTTCTTACCTGTAAGCACTACTTTTCTTTGATAAATTGACTTAAATTCCACTTTCTCTTATTTTCCATCCTGAAACTAAAAGAACTTTTTATTTTCTGAAGTAGAACACTTTCTACCTTGTTAAGTTTGTGTACTCCTAATTAGATTTCAAGCCTTGAAGGTCGGATCATATGGATGTTTGTATTCTCTGTGAAAGGTAACAGTAAAATCTACATATGACTGACTTTTGTGTTTTGCAGTGTGGATGAATATGTCCTTTGAAGTTCACTGACATAGAGTATCTGGAATAAGGTTAACATAATTATTTAAGACTTCTGTAACTTGTAAAGTCATATTTTTCTGAATGTGTTCTTTGGCTACTGGAGTATCCGCAAAAGTACTTTGACTCTATTTACATTATGAGTAGAAAAGGAAGGTGGGTGATTTTTTTTGTGGGCATTACTGCCTCTGGTGGTTGTGGGTGCTACCCAGTGCCGCTCCTGAGAGCCACTGCTGGATTTGAACCGCCAAGCCCGGTGGCTGCAGTTCCGCACTCAACCACTTACGCCACCAGGGCTCAGCCCGGTGGGTGATTTTTAAAATAGTTTATACAGACTCACAGCAAAAGAGCAGGGACATTGTAAGGGAAATTATGTTTCAGTTTGCAGTTATCCAAAGCAACCCACTTAAAACTTTTTTTGGTTGTTGTTGTGTTTAACACATTGATCTGCTATGCAATATGTTATATTTTCTATGGATGAAAAGTTTGAATACTGGCTCATGATTATATATGGTATACTCCAGTGGAAACCCCTTTTGTTGACTACCCCACTGAGATGGATCTAGATGTAGGGAAAAAGGCAATTCAGTTGCCATAGATGTTGAATGTGATTTAACAGTGGCTTTCTGAATTCAATATACATTTTGTAGCATGTGAATCAAAAAAATGAATGTTTTTGCTCTGTATAGCCATTTTCTGTTTTATCACTGTTGTATTACATGCATTGAATGGCTTTTTCTTAAATTGTCAAGCACTGCAGAAGCAATAAAACATTAACCTTTAAAGCCACTAGCTTCTTCAAGTTTGGAATGCTTTAAAAGTACACTCTCATCTACTATATTGTATCATTAGTTTAACATCTCTAGTTGTGTATTTATTATTTATATAGATATATTTTTCCAGTTTCAGGTGTGCCCTAAAAGTCTGTGTGTATCTACTCCTGGACATCGCACTGATCTTTTTCAGAGGGATCCTAGAAATGTCCTGATAACTGATTTCTTTGGAAGTGTAAGGAAAGTGGAAATTACAACTGAAACAATTAATTTGCAGCTAGATTCAGAAATCACCGAAAACAGGTATTTATCTTAAATTACTATGTGAGTACAATATTTTAGTTTCACAATTTATAAAATTTAGTGTAACCTAATATTAAGAGACAAAAGCTGGTGTTTCTGAGTAAAATTACACATTTCTAACCAACCTCCATTTTATATAAGCCATATACTTTTCAGATATATGGGCAGAACTTGTAATTATCTGTGGGAAACTACGATTATGACTACAACTATACTGGAGTTTTAAAATACTATGTTATTAAAGACTTTGCTAAAAGACCCAGAACTTTCTTCATAAGTAGTTATTTCACAGCCCTGCTTTTCTGTCGCTGGAGGTAGATGTAATGGTTCAGAAGATCTTTATGAAAGTGTAAGTCTGTGAATAATCCAATCCATTAGTACTCGTGAGCCTGTGTATGTGTGCTCTCAGCTATTGTGAAAGAAGCTATGAAGTATTGGGGCGTAAAATATGGCAGTTAGCAGCTGGGCATTTAAGGTATAATTTAGACCTGTGGAGATCTGGCAGATGCAAGGCAGCGAAACATAAAAGGAGGAAATGAGTTCTAAAAGAATGTATATGCCAATTGCATATTTTATACTTTAAATAAAATACAACTGTGCCCCGAATTTCTCTAGGCTCCAGCCATCTGATGAGGCCTCTGTTTGTGACTTACTTTGATTTCTATAGACTGGATGCCTTGTTAGTGGCAATAGATTCTACTAAACTTCGTTATATGCTCTTAAGAATGGTCATTTTTACTGATAATATTAATTATATAAGAATAAGCTTTTGCCACTGAAAAGCAAGAGATCCCTGTTTTTGTCAGAAGTGAAGATTATGTTATTGAAGATTGTCTTGATTATTTTTAATTGAGAAAATTAAGCATCAAAACTTGATACCAACTACTGTTGAATTAGAGCACCCTCTAGTGTTGATAGTAAATTTTATTAAGGATATTACTTGTTACCAGATGATTGTGAGTATTTTTACGCAATTAATTTCTGAATTAAGTTAGAATTAAATTTCTAACACATTCTAGAAATTGTTACGTGGGCACTAGAAACATTGTTTTTGTGTATACAGTAGAATCCCAATACTTGACCACATCAGTACTCAACATAATTGGATTTTGATGCAAAATATTGAGAAAATTTTGCATCAGAGTTTTAATAAAACATGGGACTCCAACCTGATGCACATGATTTTTGAAAACAAAAGCAGTTTGTGTTTCTGTTACTCAACGTTAGTTGGCATTGTTAGTATATGTTGTTTAAATCTTTTTTGCAGCTGTGTCCCAAGCAGTTTGCTATAATTTTCTTAGGTTTTGTGACTTTGCGCTTTTTAGATAAAAAAGCATGGATCCCAAAAAAGTTTTTTTAAAGGATCATCATGATAAGGAACCCATTAACTGTGTTATTCATATTGTTGATGATGACTTAATAAATTGTTTAGAAAACAGTTAAGGGAACACCAACAGCAGACCACCTTAGAGATTTTTTTTTTTTTTTTTGAGAAAGCCAGCCAGGTCCTAGTGAAAAAAGGTAAAGAAGGGGGAAAAAATCCTGAAAAAAGCAGCTACCAGTTGATTTTTATGGAAGGGAAGTCCCCTTCCAAACAGTGACTCTGTCTCTCCACATCCCTGTCCACAGATCAGATCCTCATCTATCTCAAGGTAGGGGCCACACTGTAATTGTTAAAAAACTTTAAAAAAATGTTGTGTTTCTTATTTAAATTATTTTATTTGATTCTGAACTTATTAACTTTGAGATTTCTGTGTAATGTTTTATATAAAAAGGCAAGGTGAGGGTAAAAGCTTGGTGGTCTAGGACAGATTCATCTGTTTTCAGTTATTTCTTATGGGAAAGATTGATTCAGAACTCTACTGCATTGCATCTTGACACTCCATCAAGAATGCAGGAAGATCACGGGTCAGTGGGTGCAAAGTCTTGTAAATTCAGTAGTGGTGAATGCATCTCTAGGACTTTGGCTGCTGTCAGCAGGGCTTAAAGTAGCTTGTACATGGTAAGGTAAAGCAGAGAAAGAGACTCACAAGCTCAGCAAGTCTCCATGTGTCTTGTCAACGGGAAGATGAAGATGAAGAAAAAGTTCCCAGATCTTCATGAGAGGACCATGCCCACAAGGAGACGTTAATCAGGTTGTGACCTGATTGATTGACAGGACAGACTCCACTGCTTAACTCTTAATACCCTCAAGTGGCTATGGAATTATGTAGCTACCATACACCATATTATAAACAGGATGTCCAGAAACAAGCAAGTTCTGTTTCTAGCTCTATCTTTGTGTGTGTGTGTGTGTGTGTGTGGGCATCCCTGCCCCCTGGTGGGAGTAGAAGTCACAGCCTTGCTGCTGGAGAGCTGCTGCTGAATTTGAACTGACAACCCTCTGGGCCACAGTCCTGCACACAACCACTATGCCATCAGGGCTCAGCCCTCTAGCTCTATCTTTTGTTTTGTGTTTTTTTAAAAATAATTTTATTGGGGGCTCTTACAGCTATTATAACATTCAATACATCATCTGTATCAAGCACGTCTGCACACATGCTGCCACATTCATTTCCAACCATTTTCCACCTGAGCCCTTGGTATAAACTCCTCCTTCCTCCTCCCCCCTTTTTTTAATGAATCATTTTATTGGATACTTATGCACCCCTCATGATTCATACACTTATCAATTGTATGCAGGCCTCATTTGCACACTTGTTGCCATCATCACTCAAAACTTCCTCCTTCCACCTAGGCCTCCAGTTCGAGTTCCCCATATTTCCACCCCCCCATGAACCCCTAATAATTTACAAATTGCCATTGCTTTTTCATATCGTACACTGTCCAATGTGTCCCTACATTCACTTCCCCGTTGGCCTTGCCCCAGAAAGGAAGTTATATATAGATCCCTGAAATGGCTCCCCCATCCACTCCACCATCCCTTCACACTCCCAGTATCACCACTCCCATCACTCGTCTTGAGGGAATATCTAACTTAAATTCCCCATGTTCCTGACTCCAGTGTACATCCCCTGCTCTAGCCGGACTTGTCTGGTAGAACTGGAAGCATGATAATGGATGGGATTGAGAACTAGAGGAAGGATGCATTTTTCATTGTTAGTACACTGTGCTTTAACTGGCTCATATCCTCCCTGCAGCCCCTCTGTAAGAGGATGTTTCTTCACCTATTGATGGGCTTTGGGTCGCCAATCTACTCCCCCCTATTTATAATGATATAATTTTAGTTCTTTGATGGCTGACACCAGAGCCCTTCAGCACCTTGTGGTCATAGAGGCTGGTGTGCTTCTTCCATGGGGGCTTTGTTGCTTCTGAGCTAGATGGCCGCTTGTTTACTCAAGCCTTTAAGACCCCAGATGCTACATCTTTTGATAACCGGGCACCATCAGCTTTCTTCACCACCTTCGCTTATGCACACATTTGTCTTCAGTGATAGTGTCGGGAAGGTGAACATCATGGAATGCCAATTTAATAGAACAAAGTGTTCTTGCACTGAGGAAGTACTTGAGTGGAGGTCCAATGCCCATCTGCTGTTTTACTACTAAACCTATATGTATATGTTCGTTGATCTATTTCCCCCATTGTCACATATAAATATACGCACCTATGTAAAGGCCTGTATAAATGCCCTTTACCCCCCAGTTCTTTCCTCTGTTTCTTACTTTCCCCCTGTCCCACCATCATGCTCAGCCTCCATTTGGGATTCAGTATTTTCTCTCTGTTACATTACTCTTGATCATTCCCTATTGAACTTCTCTCATCCACCTTGTCTCTAATTTTGGATAAATTGATATACCCTTATCCCTGGGCTGATCAACACCATCTCCTTTCCCCCTTCTCCCCTTCTCCCATGGCCCCCCCCCCCCCAGAACCATCAGTCCCGTCGTTTTCACCTCCAGCCTGTTCATCCAGCCTAACTTATTTAGACAGACCTGCAAAGATAATAATATGTACCCAAAAAAGGCTTCCTAAAATGAAGCGACCAAAGAAAATAAAGCAATGATAACAAAAAATACCCAATGTCCTATATATGTGTGTGTGTGTGTGTGTGTGTGTGTGTGTGTAAAAAATAATTACAGTATGAAAACCTGTAAATGATTCAAAGTCTGTTCATTGATCTCCAGGAGTATCCCCTAGTTGAGTCAGATGGGATACCACTCCCTGGTCCCAAGGTTTATCCCTGTCACTCCCATCTGGACCTCCACACTGTGTTGTACACACTTAGTGTTTTTCCCTGGTGTGGTTGTGTCAGACAGGGTATAATCCTGATCCTGTTTCTCCATTGTTGACCCCAAAAGACCTTGAGTAAGTGATGATAGCTGTATTTCACAGTGGGGCTGGCCACATGATCCTCTTAGTGCATTGGCTGTTCTGAGTGGGAATATCACCTTGAAGATTCGGTGGACCAGGATGCACTCCATTCTCTCTTCCTTGCTCTTCATTTGTTCTCATGTGCTCTGGTCAGGCATCCCTCACTCCCCAAGCTGCCGCTCCAAGGCAAACTGCCCTGGTGGGGAGGTGGTTGCCCCTCTAGTTGGGATTGGGGTTGTCTGCTCAGACTCCTCCGTTGGTTCCCCACTCCATGCCATCATGCTGCATTCACATCCTGGATCACTGGGTTTAAGTTTGGTCCCCTTGGGTGGGTTAGTACTCCATTCCTTCTCTACACATCACCCTTTGCCCCAAGCCCCACCCCTGTCCCCCCATTATAGTTGGCTACCATATGTAGCACTGAATTTGGTCTGGCCCCTGCCATACTACCTAGGCCTCTCCCCAGGCATTTCTGAATACAGTAACTACCCAAGATACCCCTTTTGCATTTTTAAAAAATCAAGCTTACCTCAGCGGACTCATGTTGTACCAGTCCTTTTGCGCTTGACTAACTTTGCTTAGCATAATTTTCTCCAGTTCTTCCCATGTGGTGATGTGCTTCAGTAATGCATAGTACTCCGTTGTATGTATGTACCACAGATTTTTTTTTTTTTTGTACCACAGCTTTTTAATCCAATAAGTTGATGGAAATTTGCCCTGCTTCCAACTCCTTGGCAATTGTGAACTGTGCTTCAATGAACATTGGAGCACAGATGTTTGGTCGTGGTTTGTTGCTTGCCTCTTCTGGGTATATGTCCAGTAGGGGAATTGCTGGGTCAAATGGTAGCTCAATTTCCATCTGTTTCAGATATCGCCAAATTGATTTCCATAGTGACTGTAAATGCCTACAGGTCCACCAGCAGTGAATAAGTGTTCCTATCTCCCCACAGCCACTCCAACAGTTATTGCTTTCAGAGTTTTTGAATTGGGCTACCCTTGTAGGTGTTAGGTGGTATCTCATTTGACTTGCATTTCTCTATGGCTAATGATCGCGAACATTTTCCCTTATTTTATTGGCCATTCTGATTTCTGCCTCTGTGAAACTTCTGTTCATGTCCTTTGCCCACCTCCTCAATGGGCAGTTAGTTTTGCTCTTTTTGGAACTTATCAGGGTATTGTAGATTTTAGTAATAAGGTCTTTATCTGATTTGTCATTGCTAAATACGTTTCCCCAGTCCATGGGTTCTCTTATTACTTTCTTGGCGAATTCTTTCGATGCACATAGGTGTTTAATCTCCAGTAATCCCACCTGTCTATTTGTGCCTCCTCTGTGTTGGCGTACTTCCCTATTACTGATAACCTATGTAATCCCTTTGCCAATGTTCTCAGGTTGGTCCTAATTCCCTCATTGATGGCCCTAATAGTTTGGGTTGTACTTCGAGGTCTGTGATCCACCTTTTTAGTCTCGCGCATGGGATGAAGTAAGGGTCTTGCTTCATTTTTCTACAAGAAGATATCCATTTTTTCCAGAACCACTTGTTGAAAAAGGCATCTGCTTCCCATTTGATATTTTTTGGACCCTTATCAAATATCAGTTGTCTGTATGCTGATGTTTTTATTTCTGAGTTTTCAATTCTTTTCCATTGGTCAGAGTATCTATCATTATGCCATTACCGTGCTGTTTTGACCACTGTGGCTGTATAGTATGTGCTAAAGTCAGGTAAAGCAAGCCCTTCCATGGTGTCCTTCTTCTTAAGAAGATCTCGTCTAGTTCTATCTTTAAGTTGAATTTGTGCATAAGTTGGAATAGTTTGGTAGAATTCGTATCTAAAATCGGTTAATCAAAATTTATCTTTATGTAGTATATGATGTTCCTGCCTATGCATAAAAACACTTCCAAACTTAGCAAAACATCTTTAACGTAATAATATAATAATAGTGTTTTAATGTGCTTTGCAAAGTAGCACTGATCTATTATTAGCGAGCCACTCTCGAATTTCAAAGTTTTAATATAAGAGAGCCCTGGTGGTATAGTAATTATGTGTTGGGCGACTAACTCTGCGCTTAGCAGTTCCACGCCCTGACTACTCTGAGGGAGAAAGATGAGGCTTTCTCCCCAAGTAAAGAGTTGCAGTGCCCAACGGGGCAGTTCTACCCTGTCGCATAGAGTAGTCACGAGTCAGAATTAACTTCATGGCAGTGAGTTTGTTTGTTTGTGTGTTTTATGGTGGTTGGAGCTACAGAAGTATATGTGATCAGACATTGCCTAAATGGAAGTTATGGGGTACATGACTTTATTAATTAGAGATCTAGATATCATAGATAACAATGATACTAATGAAGGAAATTGCAGGCTAGAAATGTTTTTCTTATGTATGCTTTTCAAATCAAGATTTAAAATTCACCATAAACAGAATATTGGTTGCTATTATTAGTTATTCTTAAGAGGAAGGTCAGACTTTCTGCTCCCATGAAGATTTAGAAACCCAAAAGAGCTGTCTGACTGCCCTAGAGAGGTGCTCTGAATCAGAATCAACACTGTGCTAGAGAGTTTGTAATTGGTTTAGAAGCTGCTGTATGATATTACAATAGATTTATTTTATATAAGTATGCAGATATATAAACAATTTGCCATGCTCAAAGAGTTAGGCATAGTAATAATTTTATTAGACTTGGTAATAATTTTATTAGATGTGGTAGTTACATTATCTGGTGTAAATTTGGGACATGAAAGGATTAAGAGTGAAGGGGTGGAGTCTAGTGTGTCAATCGGATCATAGCCAGTCAGACCTCGGTATGGGCATGGCTTTCTCCTGAGAATTCTGGGAACACTGGCATTTTCCTCTTTGGAGGCGGGAGACACACTCTCTGCTCACTCCCTGAGAAACTCTCCACTGACAAGATACATGGCGCTACACCCTGGGAGATGGGGAAGCCACCTACCCTCATGCAACCAGACCTCTGAAGCAGGAGAAGCCACATAGAGACCTCTGCCAACACTGAGATGCTTACAATGCTACTGAAGCTGCAGGACTTCCCATCCACTGGCCAGTGGTCTTACTGCATTTGTAGTCATTGCATGTGTTTTGTGAGTCAAAAGAGGACTTTATAGATTGGTACTGGGCATATGTTCTAATATCGTACTTATGGGCTTGATCTGGACTGTACTGGGATATTTCCTCAAAATTCACCTGCTGTTTTATATAAATCTCCTTATTCTACATGTGTGTCTATGAATTTGTTTCTCTAGTATAACTGGTCTAACACATGAGGCTTAGCAATAATTCCCTATAAACATATATTTTACATAGTTGACCAGTTTGGCCTTTACCTTGTGTATGTAAAATCTTAGGCATATTTAATGGGGGCATTGTTCAAGAAAAATCTAGGGTAATAGCTACTATAATCACTCAGTTTTTATCTTTCAGATTTGGCAAAATTTTAGCTAGTCTAAATTTTGTTTTAGATTTTAAGTTTCAGTACATCGTTGTATGTATGTATTTTTAGTTGTAATTTTTGTTGGTTACTTAGAAGTTATTTCTCTCTTCAGGCAGTCTGTTATTATTATTAGGTGCCATCAAGTCAGTGTAGCAATTCAAAATGTGTGAGTCTTGCAAGGAATTTTCCAATGGAACCTCTTCTTGCAGATTTTGTTTATAGATTCATCTTCTCTTTGTCGATGTGTGTAGATTTTGCAAGATGCAACTTTCTTTACTTATGAAGATCAATAACTGTCCAGAAAACCCAAGGAACCTCTCTACTCTGTTCCATAGGGTTGATAAGAGTTGTGAGGAGTTTTGTGTTTTCAGGTTGTTAAAAAATCTGATGATAGGGTAAAAAAAAAAGTTCCCTATTTAGAGCTAACTCAGAAGACTTGCTACTGTTTGCTTTTGTGTAATCAGGCTGCCTCTAAATCATAGTTTATTTTGTTGTTAGAAGTCATTGAGGCTGAGCCCTGGTGGCCTATTGGTTGTTTGTGGGGTTGCGGCCCACAGGGTTGACAGTTCAAATCCAGCAGCAACTCTCCAGGAGCAAGACTGGGCTTCCTACTCCCACCAGGGCAGTGATGCAACCAAAAAAAAAAAAAAAAGTCGTTGAGTCCATTTTAATCTTCGTGACCGTATAACAAAGTAGAATTGTCTCATAAGGTTTTCTTGACCACAGTCTTTATGGCAGCAGATTGCTTGGCTGTTGTACTGTGGAACACTGTGTGGGTTCATGCTGCCAGCCTTTCAGTTTGTTGCTATTTAGTCATTTGGGATCTCTTAGAATTAAATAGCTTTCTGCTTACATAGCCTAAGACAATGATAATATATAAGAGCTAGGACAGTGCCTACATCATAATAAATACCCCAAAGATACTGGTTTCTTATGTTTCTTGGCACCTGAATTTTATTGCTGCGTATTAGAATTTTTATGATATAAGCATTTTGCAAGCATAGAATATTTGAGAGAGGTAAGCTCTGGGAGAATAAAAACTACCCTCACCCTTCGCACTTTAAATGCTTAATGGTGCTCATCAATTTTACTTCTCTGGATTGAATTTTACATTTGATAGAGCTGTTCTTCTTAATCTTTATGTCCCATTTGCTTTTTAATATTTTGAACCATATACCTTTTTTTTTTAACATGATATTTTCGGTAGAATAAGGGGAGGTACATGACAATCGGAAATACGTTTTTGAGAGTAGACATTTGTAATTTATTTATAGTTTTATTATATTCTTTTGTAATTTACCATGAACCAGTTACCTTATTCAAAAACATTTTTAGAATAATTTTTAATTATACATTAGGTGGGGGTTTACATTTCAGATCATCAACTTTGTATTTAGCGGTTTAAACTACTGATCAAGTCCCCTAGTAGCTTCATCTGTTCCTTGATTTCTCTTCTTCTTCTTGTGGACTACTTACTGTCTTTTATTTCATCAATGTTAATACCCATCAATAGTATTGCCCCAAGGTTGTCAAATTGCAGTGCTCAAGCCAACTGCACTTCTGGTACATATGTGACTCTGAAGTAAAATTGAAAATAAAACTACCATAGTTTCATACAAAGGGTATTATTCAGATAATGATGATTTCATTTGTTTGTGAATATATAGTATGGTCTCAAAGAAATTTTAAATTGTTGTGAGGCACAGGATTGGCTTTTCAGTCACAAAAGTTTGCTGACCCTTGTAGCTCATTGCTTTAATTTTCCTCCCTGTGCCCCCTCCCTCCACTTGGCAGTCATTCCTTTGTTACAAACATCTTTATCTCGTGATTCCCTCACCCCACTAATCCATTGTACATGAAAAGATACAATATAAGATGTCAGCTCAACAATGTATCAAAGTAAATACTCATGCAATCACCAGAAAAAGTAGGACAAAGTTTGTACACTGGAATCCCCCTTATGTTTCTTGTCAGTGTCTACCTATCACCATTGCCTCAGAGTTCACAGCTATCCCAACATTCATGGAATTTATTCTTTGTTTTAGATTTTTCACCTCAGTATATATACTTCGTTTTACCAGTTTTTTTGGATTTTGTAATAAGTGGATTCATAGTGTTAGTGCTTTACTCCATTTTGCTAGCATGATTATAGAATTCATTTGTTTGTATGTTAGCTGTAGTCAATTTTGTTTTAAATTGGGATATAAAATTTTTTACAATAAAATCACCCTTTTTAGTATATATTTCTGTGAGTTTTATAAATTCAAACACTTGTATCATCACAATGGCAATTCGTTATCACAAGAAATTTCCCTCATACCCTTTTTTACCCAGCTTCCACCTTGCCTTTATAAGCCATTGGTTGATTTTCTGTTCTCTTAGTTTTATATTTTCTAAAGTATGATGTAAATGGAACCAATAATTCACATGCAAATTACACAGTTGTTTAAAAATATTAAAGAAAGTTAAGGAATCATCACCTCAATAAATGTTAGGGCATTTTCTTTATGTTTGTACTTATTATTATTAGCTCTCTATTTCCGTTCAACCTCCCTTGCCAAATCCCAAGAAACTGTCTAGTTACTATCTCTGCAGATTTACTTATCCTGGATTTCATATAAAGAAACTCAGAAGAAAAGCAAACAAACAACCTTTCCCACCCCAAAATGCACAGAAAACTCTAAAACATAGCAGAAAATAATAAAAACTAGAACACATTTAAAACGAGTCACAAAGAGACAAAAAATGAGTCACAAAGAAAAGCAAAGGATAGTGTTAAATTTTAATCTACTGTATACATGTATAAGCTGAGTTTTTCAGTACATTTAAAAATGCAGTTATGTGGCTGATAGTTGGGTTGGCGTATACTCGAATATAATGGTAATTACTTCTTCATTTGTTACTTTCTAGTGCATTGTCTAATAGGAAGGCCATTACATCCTTGGTCAATGGTCAGAAGGATTCACTGGAGGCTTAATCTAGGTGGGAAATCTGCAAATGAATTCTGGGTTTCATTGTCATCCATACCCTTCGGTGAAATGGATGCTCATAATTTAAGCTTGAATATGATTACTTCCTCCAATCTTGGAATTTAATAAGAATAACTCTCAGATTACACAGGCTAGTGTGATGTTTGTGGTCTTGAATCTTGTTTCTTTGGCCAGCATTAGGCATTTGAGATTCATTCTCGATTTCATTCATCTATAATTGAAACATGGTAGGTTCAAACTATTTTCTCAAGTGATCTGCACTATTTTGCATTCCCAGTAGTAATATATAAATTTTTTAATTGATCTGCAACATTTTCCATTATTAATTTTAGTAAGTTTGTAGTACTGTATTATTGTGATTTTATTTTGAATATCTCTGGTGACTAAGAATGTTGATTCTTATTTCATATGCTTATTAGTCATTTCTATATTTTTCATGAGTTTTCAACTCTTCTTATATTTTAAAAAATGAATTACCTTTTTATTGACATCTTTATATGTCCTGCTTACAGGTTCTTTGTCAAACGTGTATGTATGTTAAATACCTTTTTTTCTCAGTTTTTAAGTTGACTTTTTTTTTAATGTTCCTTTCGAAGTGGCGAAGGTTTAGTATTGGTGAACCCCATTATAATTGGTTGTTTTTATTACAGATATTTTATTTTCATTCAAGGCTATGAAAATGTTCTTTTTTCCTTTAAGTTTACTGGTTTTAGATTTTATGTTTAAGTGCATAGCCCATTTTGAATTAAAAGGAAGGTTCTTAATTAAGTGTAAGGTTAGGAAAAATGACTGTAAAAAGACAGAAAAGTTAGTAAAAAAGTTGAAATGAAATGAAACACATAAAGATGAATATTCTAGTGAACGGAAATAGAATGGTATTTGCAATTTTGAATCAAAATCAATACGGTTTACTATGCAGGCAATGACATAGGCATTGCATTAAAAATAAAAAAAGGACATTTCAAGATCTGTCTTGAAGTTAAATCCTATCTATGATATTATAATCTCTATTTGAATACAAGGAAATCTAGTCAATGAAACCACTATTCAAATATATGCATATGATGAAATTAAAGAATTCTGCCAAAATCTTCAGTATAAAATTGATCAAATTTGTATCAAGATGTATTAATAATTTTTGGTGACTGGCATGCAAAAGTTAGAAACTGAGAAAGGACTACTAGTTGGAAAATATGGTCATGGTATTAGAAAACTGGGACTGTGATAAAATTTTACAAGATGAATGATTTATTAAGAGTAAATAACTTTTTAGAACGACACAAAAGGCAATTGTACACCTGAACTTCTCCAGATAGGCTACACACATCAAATTGACTACATCCGTGGAAAGAGATGATGGAGAAACATTAGCAGCTGAAACCAGGCCAGAGGCTGACTGTAAAAGAAGTGGTCAATTATTCATATGTAAGCACAGTGGCAGCTGAAGAAAATCAAAACAGCTTTGCTGTATTGAATACTGATGACAGAAGACCTCAAGAAACCAAACATTTATGGAGAACGCAAAAGGTCACTAAAAAGGTAAGAAATTTTTAAAAAGATCAAAATGGGTGTTCAAAGAAACTCTAGAATTTGTTCTTAGGGTGGCTAAGTCAAATGGGAAAAATAATGATGTAAAAGAGCTAACCAAAAAATTTCACAGGACAGCTTGATAAGACAAAGTAAAAAATTATAATAAGATATACACAGAGTTGGAGTTAGAAAGCCCAAAAGGAAGAACACGGTCAGTTTATCTTAAACTGAAGAACTCAAGAAAAACTTCATTCTCAAGTTGCAATAGAGATTTTTTGGAGAAAATATTAACTTATGCAGGAAGCACCTAAAGAAGATGGAAGGAATGCACTAAGAGTTGCTATAACAAAAAGAATCAGTTGACATTTAAGAGATAGCATATGAGGAAGAACTGGAAGAACTCCAAGCTTCTCTGGAAACATTAACCAAAAACAAGACTCCAGAAATATCGATTAAAATGTTTTAGCAAGTTAATGAAACACTAGGAGCACTCACTCATCTATGTGAAGAAATTTGGACGAGAGTTACTTGACCAACTGACTGGAAGAGATCCATGTTTACCCATTCCAAAAAAAACAACCCAACAGAATGCTCAAAGATATCATTGCTTTTGTATGTTAGTAAAAATTTTGCTGAAGATCATCCAACAATGTTTACATTGACAGGGAGCTGCTAGATGTTCATGCCAGATTCAGAAGAGCTCATGAAACAATGGGTATCATTGCTCATGTCAGATGGATCTTGGCTCAAAGCAGAGAATACCACAAAGATGTTTACTTGCATTTTAGTTGCTATGGCAAGGCATTTGACTGTGGATCATAACAAACTATGGATAACCCTGAAAAGAATGGAAATGCCAAAACACTTGATTAATGCTCATACAGAATACTGCATGGTTTAAAATCTGGAAAGATATGCATCAGAATTTTGTCTGCTATCCTTACTTACTCAATTTGTATACTGAGAAAATTGTCAGAGAGGCTGGATTATATGAAGAAGAATGTGGCTTCAGGATTGGAGGAAGGTTTATTCACAACCTTTGATATACAGACAACATAACCTTGCTTGCTAAAAGTGAGGAAGACTTGAAGCACTTGCGGATGAAGATCAAGAATTGTAGCTTTCAGTATGAATTATGATTCGGTGTAAAGACCTAAATCCTCACAACTGGACCAATAAGTAACCTCATGATAAATGAAGAAAAGGGTAAAGTTGTCAAGGAGTTTGTCTGTTTGGATCCATAGTTAAAAGGACAGAGACAACAACATCATCTGTTTGGATCATAGAAACAGAAGTGAGGAGGTCAAAAGAAACATTGCATTGGGTAAATCAGATGCACAAAACCCATTTCAAGTATTATAAAGCTAGGACATTACTTTGAGAACTATGGGGTGCAAAACCCAAGCCCTGGTATTTTCACTCACCTTATAGACCTATTAAAACTGAACATTAAGGAAGGAAGGCTGAATATTATTGATATGTTTAAACTATGGTGTTGACAAAGAATACTGAAAGTATCATGACCAAAGAACTAGAAGAAAGTTATATGTTTCATCATTGCTGTAGAGCTCCCTGACTGGCTCATCTCCTTCCTGTGACCCCTCTGTGAGGGAATGTTGAATTGTCTACAGATGGGCATTGGGTCTCTCCGCACCTCCCCCCCCCACCCCCCCCATTCACATTCGGTATGATTTTGTTCTGGGTCTTAGATGCCTGATACCTAATCCCATTGACACCTCATGATCACACAGAAGCACTGGTGTGCTTCTTTCATGTGTACTTTGTTGCTTCTCAGCTAGATGACCACTTGTTTATTTTCAAACCTTTAAGACCCCAAATACTCTATCTTTTGATAGCATGGCACCATCAGCTTTCTTCATCACATTGGCTTATGCACTCATTCAGTCTTCAGTAATCGTGTTGGGAAGGTCGTGACTTCAGTGCTTCTTTTCAAATTGGATTAAACCAGAGCATGTACACTGCTACAGATAAGAAAGAGTTCACAGCACAGGGACTCCAGGATAGAGTTGACCCCCTCAGGGCCAACAATGAGGGATTATGGGAGGGTGGGGGAGAAAGGGGGAATCGACAAAAGGAACAACCTATAGCTCCCTTCCAGGGGGACAGACAATGGAAAAGTGGTTGAAGGTTGATGGAGGATGATGTAAGATGTGAAAATAACAATTTATAACTTATCAAGGGTTCATGAGGGAAGGTGGGGGAGCTGATAGCAGGTGCTTAAGAAGAAAGAGAATGCTTTGAAAATTATGCTGCCAATATATGTGCAAATGTGCTGGACCCACTGTATGAATGTATGGATTATGATAAGGGATGTAAGAACCCCCAATAAAAGTATTTTTTTTAAAAAGAGAGAGAATAGCTTCTAAGGTTATTTATGTACAAAAATAAAAAACTCACAGAGAAAGGGGAAAAAAAAGAGTATTATGACCTACCAAAAAAACAAATAAACTTCTTGGAAGAAATACAACCAGAAAGCATGGTGAAACCATGTCTTACATATTTTGGACATATGAAGGGCATCATGCTTGGTAAAGTAAAGGGATAATGAGAGAAGAAGGCCCTCAAGAGATAGGTTGACGTACAATAGTGGACTCAGACATTTAAGAACAATTGTGAGGATACCACAGGACTGAGTAGTGTTTTGTTACATCGTACTTAGGGAAGTTACCAGTTTGAATACCTCACTGTTCTGAGGGAGAAAGATGTGAGAGACTCTCTGCTCCTATGAAGATTTACAGCTCCGAAGCCTTATTTAGGGCTGTTAAGAGTTGAAATTGATTAGAGTTTGGTTTTGGTGTGTGGTGTAAGAAGGGAATTGAGTTCATTTTTTTCCCATATGGATAACTAGTTGGTCAGCATTGTTAGTCGAAAACATTATTCGTTCCAGTGTTAATTACCTTGGTGACTTTGTAAACAATCCATAACTTTATATGTGTGGGTCTATTACTGATCTTATTTCATTGAGCTCTATGTATATCTTTATATCAGTCTCATACTTGATTATTATAGTTTTATATTCTTGAAATATGACTGTGTAGATCCTATTAAAACTATTTCTTAAAAGAACTGTTGAAATTTTCTATAATACTACAACCAACCCAAATGCCGTGAAGTAGATTCTCACTCTTAGTGACTAGGTAAGTCTACCTAGTCTTTACCAGACTGTAAGTCTTTACGAGAGCAGGCAGCCTTCCCATTCTCTCTGGAGCAACTGCTGGGTTTCACCACTGACCTTAGAGTTAGCAGCCCAATGCCTACCCCAAAGTACAACACTTTGTGAATTTCCATATACATTTTAGAAGTTGCTTTTCTATGTCTGAAAAGTCTACTGGAATTTTGGTTGGAATTTGGTTGACTCTTTAAACCAACTTTGATGTTAAGGACGTCATCAATGTTGAATTCTCCAGTGCATGAATATATGAGAGGCCTGCAAAAAGTGTGTGGGAAAAATCCATTATCTTTTTATTTTCCTTTTTCACAAATATTGCAGCCTTGTACTTCTACATTTATTTAGCTCTGCTCTAATACTTTTCTGAGTTTTTTTTAGAGTTTCTGAAGTTGATGCACCTAGCTGCCAATCAACTTGGGTGGTTTCAACTTGCCAGCTGCTCTGCCTGAGAACCATGGGGCATTCTGTTTCTCTAAATACTGAAAGCATCAAAAACCTTGTGGGGCAGTTCTGCTTTTTGCTTTAGGGTTGCTGTAAGTCAGAATCAATGTAACACCAGTGCGTTTCATTTTGGTTGCTTGGTTTACATATATTAAATATTTTTTGTTTTCCTAATGCTATTTAAGAGTATTTTCTAATTGCTTGTTGGTTAAATGTAGAAGTACAATTGATTTCTGGATATTTACTGAGTATAGTGGAAGCTTACAGAAACTGGTAATTAACCTAATTCCAGTCAAAATTCTGGCAGGCATTTTTTTTTTTTCATGAAAATAGAAAAGGTCTACTTTAGTTTATCATTGACATCTGAAGATTAGAATGTTTACTAGTTTAATGTTTACTAGGAAAGTAAATCAAAATTTAATTTTGTTACATGTAAATCAGAAACATTGCTTTGGGAATTGGACCAAATAGATTGTGAGGAATATGAATTTTTGTGATTAAACAATTCACTGAAAATTGTTCTTTAACAGGATTTTAGAATTTTATGAACCAAAGATCCACTGTAATGGTTCAAATAACAATTGGCAGAGTTTCTCCCCCGTCTTTTACATAGTACGTATATTTTTCAAAACTGTAAATTTATTCATCAATATTATTCTTTATTATCCTAAATATCTCATTAAGCCATTTGGTTTTTATAATTTACTGTTGTTATTCAGGAGTTCATTAAAAGTGAAAATTTGAAACTTAATTAGATGTGATTCATCTGAATTACAGAAAAACTGGAAATTGTCCATTTTGTCATGTGGCATGCTAAAAGTTCTTATAGCTTAGTTTCAAAATTATGAATTGATCATTTTGTGGACAGCTACTTTCTGTTTAGAAAAAAAACCCAATTTATTTCACTATCTACAATTAACAAAATCATCCATGAAATTGCCTTTTATCATCTTATAAATAATGTAGCAGAATATATCCCTTTATATAAACAAAACTTTGAATGTAAATGAGTGAATTTTATATTGTTTTGTTTATTAATTTTAGTCATCTAGAAGGTGTTTAAGGAACCTTGGTGGCATAGTGGTTATACATTGGGCTAATAGCTACGCAGTCAGTAGTGTAAACTTGCCAGACGCTCTGCAGGAGAAAGAGGGGGCAGTGATGGAGGGAGGGAGCAGGTGAAGGGGTGGTGGTGTAGTGGTTATGTATTGAACTGCTAACTGAGAAATCAGAAGTTCTAAACCATCAGCCACTTGAAGTAGAAAGGTGAGGTTTTCTTTCTGCTTCAGGAAAGAGTTGCAAAAGGCACTTGCAGAGGTCTAAACATAAGCATGTACGTACATAAATATAATTATCTATGATAAGAGGGAATAAATGTAAGAATTTATATTTATAGTGTCAATTCTAGGGTAGCAAGTGGACCCTGGACCCTCACCCGGTGCTCCCTCAATGTAAGAACACTTTGTTCTAAGAATCTGATATTCCACGATGCTCTCTGGCCCAATACAATCACTGAATTAAAAGGGATGCATAAGCAAATGTGAAGAAAGCCGATGGTGCCCAGCTATCAAAAGATATAGCGTCTGTGGTCTTAAAGGCTTGAGCATAAACAAGAAGCCATCTAGCTCAGGAGCAACAAACCCCACCATAAAAGAAGCCTGTGTAACTATGAGGTGTTGAAAGAATCAGGTATCAGGCATCAAAGTAGAACAAAAATCAAAATCAGTATGTGCCCACCCTCCTGATATGATTGATGAAGACAAATGGATACAGAGGCAAACAGAGTGGAGGAAACGGATGGTGCCCAGCTACCAAATGATAAAGTGTCTGGAGTCTTAAAGGCTTGAAGATAAACAAGAGGCCATCTAGCGCAGAAGCAGCAAAGCCCACATGGAAGAAGCACACCAGCCTGTGTGATCGAGAGGAGTTGAAGGGCGCAGGTATCAAGCATCAAAGAACAAGAATTACATCATTACAAATGAGGGGGAGAGCAGGGTGGGGACCTGCTTGTGGGCAATTGTTCACCCCCTGACAAGGGGGTCGCTGGGACGAGACAGGTCAGTCAAGGTGCAGTGAGGCAGCGATGAAACATACAATTTTCCTCTAGTTCCTGAAGGCTTCCTCCCCCCAACTATCATGGTCCCAACTCTACCTCAGAAATCCAGCTGGACTGGACAAGGTACAGTGGTAGAGATGGGAGCTAGAGATATGGGGAACCTAGAACAGATGAGCTCCTCTAGGACAGTGGTGAGATTGAATTTAGCAGATGGGTAGAGAGAAGGTGGGGTAGAGAGATGGAACCAACTACAAGGATCTAAACATAACCTCCTATCTGGAGGACAGACATCAAACGAGTGGGCAGGGGGAGATGTCGAGCAGTGTAAAATATGACAAAACAATAATAATTTATAAAGTATTGAGCGTTGGGGCAGCAGGGACAGAGGGGAAAGGATGAGAAGCTGATACCAAAGGCTCAAGTGGAAAAGTGGATATTTGGAGAATGATGACGGCAGCAGGCATGTGAAGGCTCTTGGCACAGCATATGTGCTTATGTATTGTGAAAAACAATGTGCGAGCCCCCAATAAAATGATTTTTAATTTTGAAAAAAAGAGCAAAAGTTGCAGTCTCAGAAACCCACATTGGTGGTTCTTCCTTGTCCTATATGGTAACTGTGATTAAGAATAGATTCAATGGCAGTAAGTTGGTTTGGGACTAGTAGGTGTGTAGTAATATTTTTTTGTGATTTTAATACTATTTTCTCATGGTTGCTTGGGTAATACAATGGTTACTTTGGTTAAGCACTCTAACCAAAAGTTAAAGGTCCAACCCTCCCCTAGGTTCTTTTGAACACAGGCTTGACAATGTGCTTTAAAAACATCACAGCTTTGAAACCCGATGGAGCATTTCTCCTTTGCACACAGAGAGTTGCCGTGGGTTAAAATAGACTTCATGACTAATAGCAACAAAAGCTAGTTATTTCATTGTTGGAATTTTTTTTATTTGTAGGATATGAAAATGTGAGAAATCATGTTTCACCAGAAGGTGGCAGTAGTAGTATATATTTGTGCATATTGAGCAACCTAATTTTTTCTTTAATACTGGAGATTGAGTGTGCAATCAAATAAACGAATCATTTGTTTTCAGATCACAGAAAGAAAAGACTTTTGATATTTAATTGCCTTTTTGTTTTAATAGTTTTCCTTTTACATGCATTTTTTTCTGCTTTAAGATACCTAATATGGAGATTGGGTAATAAAATAGTTAAATTTGTAAGAGCACTTTGAATTACCATTCTTCTATCATATTTTTAGATATTTGCTTGTATATTTTTAAATATGAGGGGGCTTCAAAAGTTGAAAAATTCCATTATCTTTCAGTTCTATTCACTATGAACTTTTTGAAACTTTCCGGAATTTGAAGAACCAAAAAAAGTCTTATATGCATGAGAATTATTTTTGATTAACTAATGGTAATCTAATTTTTATTTATAATATGTAAGTGAGGAAAATGATTTAGTTTTTTGTAGATTGACTGTCATATAATACTTTAGAATAATAACTATTTGGTAAAACAAAGGACAATATGACTCTTAAATACTATGTTTGAAATTGCCATTTTTGTGAATGATATATCTTGTTACTTGATTTTTGAACACTTATTGAATGAATGTGTGATTTCAAAGAGAAACTTTTGAGACAGCCTGACATAGTAGAAAACTCTTTGAGATGATTGGACTTGGATTCAAATTTTGGTTTACTTGCTGTGTGTCTTTAGCCTTATTAATTAATTTCTTAGGAACTCAGATTTTTTTCTATAGACATGATGATATATATTTCTCTTCAAAGTTTAACAAAATCGAGTGTGTATATAAAAGTAGCATATGTTTACACGCTGCCATCTCCACGTCATTACAGTAATACTAGTGTCTTCCCCTAGTGCCAGGGGAGTGGCTTAGTGTTACCTGCTATATTAGGTTGACTTTAGCTCTTCAAGAGAGTTTTGTTTGTATTTTTCTTTTTTTTTTCTTTTTCTGCATCACTGCCCTGGTGGGAGTAGGAAGCCCAGCCTTGTTCCTGGAGAGCTGCTGCTGGATTTGAACCGCCAATCCTGTGGGCTGCAGTTCCGCACACAACCACTGTGCCACCAGGGCTCAGCTTGTTCGTATTTTTAATCAGCCATTTGACAGGAATTATTTTTAGCCTAGCCTTCCCTGTGTGGTTGCTTTAAAATATTTTTTTTTCATTTCTGGACTCTGTACTTAAGTAAATCTTTACTAATAATTATCTTACAAATATCTATAATTGCAGCTTTTCAATCTTTAGAATTCTCATTCTGGTGACCATATTATTAGCTTTGGATTTTCTTCAGGTTTTATTGTGAATGGACAGTGAACCTGAAAAGGTTCAAGGACCTGAAATCCTTGTTAGGGATGTCTTGTATGCTTAATACTGAATTAAAAGCATAGTTGTTTATTTTGGGTTTGTTTTTTTTTACAATTATGATTTTTCCCAGGCTTACTGCATAATTTGGAACTTTATGATAAAATCATTTTTTAATAAAGCCAGACTATATATAGACACTGAAACTAAAAAACATTCATGTGATTCTTCTTTTAAATTGATGAATATTGTTTAAATTTTTTCTCACCAATTTCTGTGGTTTATTAAACAATTATTTCAAGTTAATTTTCTCATAAAAATGAAAAACAGGAGAATATAAAATATCAGGTTTGATTCTGCCCTTTTAAGCTACTATAAATAATATTTTAAAATGTATGTGAAAAAGGAAAACCTATTACTATATATACTTGAGTATAAACCAAGCTGAAAATCAGCTGAGACACCTAATTTTACCATAAAAATTGCATTAAAAATGTACTGATGTGCTTCTTCCATGTGGACTTTGTGGCTTCTGAGCTGGATGAACGCTTGTTTATTTTCAAGCATTTAAAACCCCAGATGCTATATCTTTTGATAGCCAGGCACCATCAGCTTACTTCACCACATTTGCTTATGCACACATTTGTCATCAGCAAACCTATCAGGATGGTGCGCACTCAATGTTATGATTTTTAGTTCTTCAAGCCTGATAACATCCCTTTGACACCTCGTGGTCATACAAGCTGGTGTGCTTCTTCTATGTGGGCTTTGTTGCTCTGAGCTAGATGGCTGCCTATTTACTTTCCAGCCTTTAAGAGCGCAGATGCTACATCTTTTGATAGCCAGGCACCAGCAGCTTTCTTCACCACTTTTGCTTATGTATACTTTTGTCTTCAGGAAGGTGAGCATCATGGAATGCCAATTTAATACAACAAAATGTTCTTGCATTGAGGAAGTCCTTGAGGAGCGGTCCAATGCCCTTCTGCTGTCTTAATAGTAGCCCTATAAATATATGCACATTGATCTTTTCCCCGTTGTCATATATAAATATATTCACCTATGTACATGCCTTTATTTAGACCTCCATAAATGACTTTTACCCCCCTATGTTAGTCTGGGTAGACTAGAGAAACAAGTCCATAAACACATATATGGATATAAGAGAAAGGTTTATATACAAGAGGAATGGAACATTGAAAAAGTATCCCAACCCAGTCCAGTTCAAGGTTATAAGTTCAACTTTAGCCCCTATGTCCAATACCAGTCTATAAAGTCTCCTGACTCATGAAGCATGTACAGTTGAATCGTCCTGGGTTAGCTGGGCTTTCCCCATGGCTCCTTGCTTCCAGGGCTCAGGGTCTATCAACAACATCCAGTGCAGTAAAAGCAACTCAGTGCTGGAAGGGTCTCCATGTGGCTTCTCCAGCTTCAGAGGTCTGGCTCCATCAAGGTAAGTCTGTGTGGCTTCTCCTCCGGCTCCTCCAGTTCCTCGGACGCTGCCATCTTGTCAGTCGAGCAACTCTCCACAACTAGGAAGATGGTCCATGAGGGAAATATTGTGAGACTTCCCAGAATTCTCAGGAGAAAGCCATGCCCACACAGAGGTCTCATTTGCTATCTTTAGATTGACAGGCTAGACTCCACCCCTACACTCCCAATCATGAAATTGACACCAAAGTGCCACTTCTTCTATTTCCTTTAGGTATCGAAGGGATCAGGTATCAGGCATTAAAGAACTAAAAATTATTTCATTATAAATGAAGGGGAGTACAGATTGAGGACCCAAACCCATTAATAGGTGAAGCGACGTCCTCTTACAGAGGGGTTGCAGGGAGGAGATGAGCCAATCAAGGTGCAATGTAGCAGCAATGAAATATGCAATTTTCCTCTAGTTTTTAAATGCTTCCTTCCACCCACTATCACGATCCCAGTTCTACCTTACAAATCCTGCTCAACCAGGGGATGTACACTGGAGCCAGAAACATGGGGAATTCAGGATAGATGATCCCTTTAGGACCAGTGGTGAGAGTGGTGATACTGGGAGGGTGGAGGGAAGGTGGAGTAGAAAGAAGGAACCAATTTCAGGGATCTACATTTAACCTCCTCTTTGGGGTACGTGCAGCGGGGACGTGGGTGAAGAGACACATCGGACAGTGTACGATATGACAAAATGGTGGCAATTTGTAAGTTGCTGGGGGTTTGTTGGCGGGGGAAGGGAGGGAGCTGGTACGGGGTGCCTAGGTGAAAGGAAAATGATGATGGCAACAAATTTGCAAATATGGTCAGTATACGATTGATGTATATATTGATCATAATCGGAGTTATGTAAGCACCCAAATAAAAGGATTTATTAAAAAATGAGCTGATAAACTCAGCTTATACACCAGTATATACTGTATGTTTATTTGTAAAATAAAAACTTTATTCACAATTTTTGTTTAACTTACAGTTTATCAGCATTGACTACTTTTTTTCCTTTTTTGGATTCACGTTTACAAAGTTCATTTCATATTCTATGATACTTAAATCATTACACTTGGTTTAATTTGCTGAAATTGTTGCATTATTTAGAAAATACATTCACTTAGGGAAGCATACTACTGATATTGGTGCAGAAGTTCTTTTTCAATGAGATTTGTCAATGTGTTATTTAGGGTTGACTAGAGAAACAAATTCATAGACTCGTGTGTATGAATATATAAAAGAGCAATTGTATATGAGAAAACATCCCAGCCCAGTCAAGATCAAGTCCATAAGTCTGATCTTAGTCCATATGTTCAATAGTAGTCCAAAAATTCATCTTCAAACTCACATAACATGTGCAATGATGCCTAATGCATGATGAACACAGGCCAGTGGGTAGAAAAGCCTTGTGGATCCAGTGGCAGTAAAGGCATCTCAGCACCGGTGTGGGTCTCCACTTGGCTTCTTCAACTCCAGGGGTCTGGCATAGCTCCTTGTGTCTTGTCATCAGGAATACAAAGCAGACAGAGTATCCTCACCTGTCTCCAGTGAGTTATTTGTCTCTGTAACACCTCCAAATGGGCTCATCAAGCAGCAATCTGATTGACAGGCCAAACTCCACCCCTTCACTCTTAATAGACTCAAATTGGCACCAGATTTTAGTACTTATCACAAACCACCCGTTGTCAACTTGACACTATACACAACTCCTTAGATGTACTTAATTCTTAAATAAACAGTAATACATTTATATCTGTATCTAACATGATAAAACTAAAATGCATATAATTTGATCAATAAGAACCAAAGCCTCATTTAAACATAATAACTCTTTAAGGGAACAACCCAACAATAGCTAACAATTTCAGTTAAGTAACACCTATACCTGAATCCTATGATCCTATGAATATATTCTCCCCCTCTTCCCCCGCCCCCCATTTTGGGTATCCAATTTCTATTGTATCCACTTCCATCAACCCAGTAATCTGGGGAGACAATCCTAATCTTTGATGTGAAGAATCTTTATTCCAGTTTGAACCTTATGAAATCCACATCTATAAGCAAAATCAAACCAGGACATACCAGCACAGGCCATCCATAAAGTAAGCAGCAATATGCACCATTTCACAGGCTCAAAAATCTCTTCTTCATCTGGTCAGTTTCTGGTCAACTCAGTGTAGGCTATCTCACTTAGCTTCACCAGGGTGTCCATTGGTTGCCTCTCCTTTACACCATAGGCACTGTCATAAATTCTCGACAACTCTAGCCTCCTTGTTCTAGGTAATGAACTTCAGACCAGTCAAACTGCTCTCATCTTCTCTTCTAGTTCCTGTAAACCAGGTCCACAGGTGTCAGTGGCCAGACTCAACCTGTGTCTCTATTGCTGCTTTTCTCCCACTTCCACTCAGCAAGTGGATCCAGGTAGTCACCTAAAAAGCATTTCTGCCTGCCCACAGGCTCTCTTTCATGTTCAGTCCTAGAGGAAAGTTTCTTCATGGTTCCAGATTCTTTCTAGCTGCTGACAAAAACCTCGAGTTGAAAATTCAGAAAATCCCCCCTAGAATATGTCAGCGGTCCTGTAGGCATGTCCCTTCACCATTGTATGCCCTGAGCACTCAAGATACTGGGTGGGACTTACCTTTTCATAGCTTTCTTTTCAGGTGTGGCCTAAACCCATTTAAAGATCAAATTTTAAGGGCTCAAGGCAAGTGGATTTACCCAATAATCATTTCTATCAATCACTATATCAACAACAATAAGCAGAAGAAATCAGTTTAAACAAAGTTGAATCAGATCCTATACTCAATTCTTAAAATTGTCGAGTTCAATCCTTTTCTCTCTTTTTTAAAAATAATTTTATTGGGGGCTCTTTCAGTTCTTATAACATTCAGTACATCATCTGTATCAAGCACATTTGCATACATGTTGCCACATTAATTTCCAAACATTTTCCACTTGAGTCCTTGGTATAAACTCCTCTTTCTCCCTCCTTTTTTTTTTTTTTTAATGAATCATTTTGTTGGGGACTCATACACCTCCCCTTCAATCCTTATCTCTTATCTTAATCCTTATCTAAACTATTCTGTTGATACAAAATATTGAATTAAGTCTCTGACTGCCATCAAACCAGAGACAGGCTCGCTGCCAGTCATTTTGACCTTCTGTCAGCCATTTTCATTAAGTAGCATGGGCTCTGTGAAATTCAAGGTATGACTGTGCCCCCTGAGTTCGAAATATACATTAATCATATTCATTTTTACTATTTAAAACAGGAATAACCGAAGGTCAAATACAGAAGCTGAAACTCACTGCCATGACTCAAAAAGAACCTCCAGTGAATTAAAATCTAGAAAAAGAATAGTGTCAGGAACCCTGTAGTGCATTCCATAGTGCAATCCATAGTGCATTACCTACCATTCACTCACCGCCATTGAGTCGATGCCAACACCTAGCCACCCTACAGGACAGAGTAGACCTGTTCCTGTGAGTTTGCAATACTGCAACTCGTTACGGGAGTAGAAAGCCTCAGCTTTCTTCCGAGAAGCAGCTAGTGGCTTCAAGTGGCTGACCTTGAAATTAATAACCCAATACATAGCCACTACCCCAGCATAGCTCCGGCTGTCAACTCCATAAAAAAACAAACTCATTGCCGTCGTGTCAAACCTGCAACTCCTGTGGGTTTCTGAGACTTTAACTGTGTGTGGGGGAGACAGTCTCATCTTTCTCTTGAAGAGTTGCTGGTGTATTTTGACCTTGTGGGTTGCTGCCCAAGGCATAATGACTTCTCTACCAGTGCTCCTTCCTTACCATTAGGTGTGTCAATAAAGATGAACTGAATTAAGAAAGCAGCTTCTAAGTTGAAAAGCTCGACCTGATTTCTTCCTTCTTCTTGGTATAAATTAGAGCCCCAGTTATTTTTGGTGTATTAATCCTTCCTTTCCCTGATACTTAGTCACATGAGTGAGAGGCCGCTCTACTCTTTGTTCTTCAGGCTTCCTTTAAATATAATATATACTCAAGTATAAGCTAACCTGAATATCAGCCAAGGCAACTAATTTTGCCACAAAAGCTGCATGAAAAAATGTGCTGGAAAATCTTGGCTTATCCTCAAGTATATATTGTAGTAGACAATTCTTTAAGGACGTCATTTAATATCTTCATAAAATCTATAATAAACTCCTGTAAAATAGCAAAAAAGTTAGTTCATGCATTCCAAATATGAAGTCTTGAAAACTTTTTTTTAATCCCATGCCATATAGGACTTTCAGTTAATGATGAGTGTTCTTTATTTTTCCCATTAGTTTTCTTTTGAGTTTAGTTATGCCAGAATTGGTTTCCGTTGCTTGCAAGAGGAGGAGTGTTACTGCTTTTGTTTCTTTAAGTAAACGTGATGTATACATTTAAAATTATATATCTAAATAAAGAGAAGGTGTTAACTTCTGTTTGGAAATTCAGCTGATGTTCATAATGATTTCTCTCTAGCATCCTGAAACACTACAATCCATATCTTCTAAATGTATAATATGATTGAACTATATCATCCATGGTTTTAGTGTTAAAGGTAATTTAAATTTTTTTCCAATTCTTGGAAATTAGAAATAGCAAAACTTGAATATATAGAAATTGGACAACTTCAGTATGAGAGTACATGAAAGTCCCCAATGAGTTGACACTGATTTAAGAAATTATATATTTTTTCCTTAGATGTAAACACATTACTTGATTTTAATGGCTTTTGGCATTCATCGTTTTGAATTTTATCAGGAAGAAACATTTCTCAGGAGATGAATACCCTGCAGTATTCAGAATGAGATACAACATTTTATTTTTTCTGGAACAAGAAATTAATATAAATGAGTTAGAGAGGTGTTTTGAAACTGAGGGTAAAAACAATCAGTTGACTTCACTTTCAGAATTGTTGCTGACTAGATTTTTCTGAAAAACTCTTTTGTTACAAAATACTTAGATGCTCTATAAATTACCAAAAAAAAAAAAAAAAGGAGGAAGCATTTTTATATAGTGCACAGCTGAGTTGTCAAGAAAGTAGGAGTATTGAAACAAACAGTATTTGTTTGATGAATGGTACTGCTGGCCTATTCTGGATTGAACTAAAACTGGTAGTGGTACTCCACTAACAGCGAAAGAGGGTATAGAAGACTTACTGACAGCCAGCACTGTTTCTTGCATTTTAAAGATACTCAACTTTGCTGCTCAGTTGACAAGAAGCTTTGCTCTCTATATGCAGCATCCTAGTAACAAATTGCTGTTGGAGCAATTCTGACTTATGACAACCCCATATGTACCAGAGTAGAACTGTTTTCCATGGGTTTTTTCAATGATTGTTGGAAAGTAGACAAAGGGCCTCTCTTCCAAGGTGCCTTGGGGTGGACTTGAACTGCCAACCTTTTGGCTATGTTAAGCATTTCTTTATACAGGGAATTCAAGATCTGCTTGGCCTTAACAATAAAAAGTATCCTCAGTGGGTCAAGTGCCCATTCATTAGCCATAGCACTCAATAGGAAGATAACGTACTGTTCAGTGATAGGGAAATATTAGGACTAAAACCTGAGTGGTAAGTGAACATAGAAATGAGGCTGTCTAAATGATGCGTCTGATATAAAACCTGCAGTTTTAATGGCAATGGCTTTGTGAGAGAAAGGGAAACGGCTGTGAATCCATTTGTGGATGTGGATGTTATGCTCATGGATGGGCTGAGAGATTACCACTTCTCTAGTAATAGAACTTTCACTGATTTGATTCTAACTCATACTTTAGTAGACTAATAGTTTAAAGATGGATTTAATGTCCAAGGAAGTACTAAATAACAATAACAGTATGTATAACTATGAGATTAACCGAGTAAAAGGGATTAATAAAACATTTGATTTTTTTTTCAAGAGAAGAACGAAAAAAAAAAGACAGGAACTGTAAAATAGTATTCATTATATGTGTGAAATAAAAAATAGGTTTTGATTTTAGTAGATGTCGAGTCATTCCAGTCTTAATATTAGGTATTACTCTAAATGAAAGAATAAGGCAAGCAAGCTAATTAAAAACAAAACCTAAGATCATACTGTTTATAAGAGACTCTTAATAAATGAACATAGAAAGCTTGAAGCTAACAGTATAAAAAATTTATATGCATAATAAAAAACTTAGTACTTATATTAATATTAGACAAAGTAAATTGTAAGACCGAAGACATTACTAGAAAGTCAGGTCACCTAGAAAATATTAAAAGTCTCCAAAGATATGAACCTAATAATAAATCAAAATGTAAGAAGCAAAAATGGAGAGAACTAAAAGGAGAGAATTATGTGCAAATGTAGTACTGCAATTATTGTGCTGAAGTATAGTAGCACCAATTAATAGAAAAAAATCAAAGAAAAACCAAGTAAAACAATAGGATCAGCAGCACCACAATTATCACTGTACGCCCAGTAGAAATAAAATTGACATGCTGGGGCTGACCCCCGGTGGCGTAGTGGTTGTGCGTGGGACTGCGGCCCACTGGGTTGGAGGTTCCAATCCAGCAGTAGCTCTCCAGGAGCAAGGCTAGGCCTCCTACTCCCACCACCAGAGGGCAGTGATGCCCAAAAAACAAAAACTTAGATGCGTTTCAAGCACACATGAAACTATTCCCAAGATTGACTATGTGTGGCTATAAAGGATGCCTCCATAAAGTTTGAAGGATTAATTTCTATTGTGAAAGATTGAAATCGGGCTGAACCCCAGTGGCGTGGTGGTTTTGCGCGGGACCGCGGCCCACTGGGATGGAGGTTCAATTCCAGCTCACACGAGTAAAGGCTGGGCCTCCTACTCCCACCACCAGAGGGCAGTGATGCCTAAAAAAAAAATTGGAATCATTCAAATAATATTTTCGGAACGGAGTTGAATCAGGTTAGGAATCAATAGAAGAAAAGTAGGAAAATGATCAACTGTTTGGAAATTGACCAATATTCTTAACCCAGAGGGTATAAAGAAGAAATTAGAGTGGAAATTAGAAAATATTTTGTCCTGAATTGTAATGAAGATGAGCGTATAAAAACACACTGCCATTGACTCAAAAACTCTATAGCTGTTGCTAAAGCTGTCATTCTTTTTGGGAGCAGACTGCTTCATTTTTATTCTGAGAATTGCCTTTTGGATTTGAACTACTGACCTTGCAGTTAGCAGTTAAGTTCAACGCATGACTCATTATACCACAAAGGCTAATAAGATGAATATTTAAAGGGACATTTATGCATTTAAATGCATTTATTAAAGAGTCTTAAGGACCAATTATTTAAAAGTAAGAAATAAAAAAAATAGTGTGTCAAACACAAAGCAAGTAGTAGAAAGTAATGAAGAGCAGATGCTACTGTAATTAATAGAAAACAAATGTATTTAGGGAAAGTAAAAGCAAAAAGTTCATTCTTTGAAAAGAATACTATTGGTAAATTAATAGCCAGGCTGATTTTTTAAAAGGAGGCGTGCCTTCATGTATTACTAATGTTAGAATGAAAAGATCACTGTTATTGCCTTTTTTTTTGGACCATAAAATGTACCTAGTTTTCACAAGAAAAAAATATTCTGAATCAAATAGTACCAGTATACTAAAATATTTATTAAAATAAAGCAAAATAAGGTAATATTTAACAGCATAAACACAAAAGTGGTGTTAAGAACCATTGTCACTTTAATTAGCCAATGAGGGGAGGCATGTGCTGTGCCGATCATGTGACCTGACTGACAATGAGACTCCAGGAGTCGGGACTTCCCCGGCAATCTACTGCATGCAAACTGTGGGCAGTAAGTGGGGCGCATGGAATCATAAATATTTTGAGTCACCCACTTTCATACCATGAAACACACCCTCATTCCCCCACCCCACCCCCGACCCCCACTTTTGGGAGAAAAAAAGGTGTTTCTTATGGTCCAACGAATATGGTAGGTTTATTGTGCCAAATAGGCCAATAGGAACATGTGGACGGAGTTTAATCAGGTCACAGTTTGGTGTGCAACCGAAATAAAGATAGCTGACATCCCAACTCACTCTTGCTCCCTGGTTATTGAACCGTGTGCTGCTGCTTTAGCTAGTTCTCTGCCTCAAGCTGTCTGCTACCCTACCTGTGGACAAAGCCAACCCATGATTTCTATTGCTAGAGGCTCCTTCAAGATCAACAATTTCGCCAGCTCCTGGTGCATACATTGCTTGAGCTTGAGGCTGGTGAATCTTGTTACTGTGCTTGACTTTGAGATCCCATGAGGCCTGCTGCCTGCAGGCAGACTGCTTGCCTTACCTGAAGAGAAGACTCCACTTCTTTCATCTTGCACCCTGCAGCCCACGTGAGTCAAGGACTTCCAGTATATTAACTATTCCATGAAAGTGAGTGAACTCTGAGCCTTCTGTACTGCTATGTGGACAAATTAGCTCTTACAATCCTCTTCACTGTATAAACCTATATATTTATATATATAAAATCATAGGAATCCTTGTTTTATTTCTCTAGAGATGCCTGCCTAACACAAGCACATGTATAAATTGTATGGATATTAAAAAGATAAATATTATTATGAAAAAACTATATCAATAACTTTGGCAATATAGCTTAACAAAATCTTTGGAAAATATATGCTTAATAATCAAAAAATGAAAATCGATATTCTATTTTCTTTGAAAAACTTGAACCTGTTTACTTCACGCCTACATTCACACCTCACCATGAGCCTTTTTCCTGGTGAATTCTTCTAAACATTTAAGGAAGAATGAACACCAGTCTTAAACAAGCCTTTCAGAGAACAGCAAAATAGAGAACACTTTTTAGCTCTTATATTCAGTCACCATAATTTTCATATCAAAACCTAAAAAAGAGATTACAAAAATGTAAATTATATCTTAAGCTCACTGAAATTGATAGAATTATTCTAAGCAAAATATTGACAGATCAAATCTTACTAGAAGAAGAAAAGCAATAATATACCACGCTGTGTTGTCCAAACTAACAGGAAGAAAATAGTGGGTGAGTGAGAGAGAGAGAGAGAGAGAGAGGATTATGGATGCAGTAAATATTCTTTAAAAATTAAGAATATAAAGGAATTTCCTTTCTCATAAAATTTACCTTGTGAAAAATCTAAAATAACTAGCATACTTAATAGTCTCAGATAGAAAGCTCTTCCTCTGAGACTGAAAAAGAATTCAAAATAAAATTGTATACTTTTCAATTACACATGGAACTATTACCAAAATTGACCATATGTTGGTGTATAAAAGAAGGATTTATAAATTTTGAATAAATGTTTTTAAAATCTGGTGTTAGTTTTATTTAGCATTACGTTGAAAAACATTGGCAGGAAATAATATATACGGATGATTGGAAAGAAACTGACTTTGTGGCATATATATGTAGAAAACAAAAGTCTATAAGTAAACATTGTGATGTTTAATAAAGTTAGTACTGAGTTGCTGGATAAAGTCATTAAAAATTTGTTTTTCTCTGTTCTCAAAGAACAATGTTAAAAATTAAATTGAAGAAGCCATTTCATACCAGTAGGAATGGAATAAAAAATTACGTGCCTACTGTTTAGTTACCTGGTGCTGCCATTGTACAGATATTGCAAGTGAGTGACTTTACAGAACAGAAATTTGTTTTTTTCACGGTTTAGAACACTGGAAGTCTGAATTTAAAATGCAGCTCTAGCAGGAAGTTCTTCCTTGTCTATTTTAGCTTCTAGTAGCCAGCAATTATTTTAGATACATCTATTACAGTTGTCTGCCTTCCTCTTTTCCTTAAGAGTTTGTGTGCCAAATTTGCTCCTGTTATAAGAAGTGATCAGATTTAGAACCCTAGATTATAAAAAATATTTGATTCGAATTCATCAATCAATGATAAAACAATAACAACATCCCTTGGAAAAGCATAATTAGAAGACGTTACCTTAATACAGCGCATACATGTATCTAAAGTCACAACCGACCTTCTACTTAAAGGCAAACCTTGAAAAGCATTTCAAAGAAAGCCATTTCAAGATATATTCTGTATATATGCGAATACAGGCCATTTCGAATATCAACTGAAACAACTAATTTTACCACAAAAACTACATTAAAAATGTGCTGAAAATCTTGGTTATACAGTAGTTGTTTCTGCTCACCAGTACTCAACAGCTCCCACCTTATGCAGTAAGACAAAGAGCTTTGGTGGTGCAGTGGTTCAGCGCACATCTAGTTGTGGATAGATTGCTGCTTTGAACCCACTAGCTGCTCTGCAGAAGAATGTGGCAATTAGCTTACATAAAGAATTATAATCTTGGGCTGAGCCCCCGTGGCGTACTGGTTGAGTGCGGGACTGCGGTTCATGGGCTTGGCGATTCAAATCCAGCAGTGGCTCTCCAGGAGCAAGACTGGGTAGCTCACATGACCACCAGAAGGCAGTGATGTCCCCCTTCCCCAAAAAAGAATTATAGTCTTGGAAACTCAGTCCGTTGTCAGCATGGAGTTGGGAGTTCAGGGTATAGTAAGAAAAGTTGGACAATAAATAAGGAAGATAGATGCAGAATTGATGAATTTATGGGGCTGGCAAAGAATACCGAAGTACTGAAGACTGTCAAAAACAAACAAAACCCCCCAATTTTTCTTCGAAGAAGTAGAATTAGAATGCTCCTTCGACTGAAAGATGGCAAGAGTTCTCACATACATGGGACATATTAGCAGGAGACGCTAGTCCTGGTAGAAGGACATTATACTTGCTTACGTAGAGGGTCATGAAAAAAGAGGGAGACCCCCAACAGGAAGGGTCGACAGTGACACCAACAATGGGCTCAAATATCAAAACAATTGGAAAGATGTAAGGATGGCACAGGAGGACTGAGCAGTGTTCTGTGCTGTTGTACATAGGGTCACTCTGAATCAGAACTGACTAAAAGCAAATTCCAAGTAGATTGGAGAGCTAACTAGAAAACAATATCATAACATAATAAAGGATATCTTTTTATTTTGATGTCGTGTTATTTAGAGGGAGAAAATTGCTTAACAGAAAATATAAATTCTGGCTGAAATTATTTGCAATATGTATTTCAAAGAATTTCTAGATCTTATAAGTAACCTGCCATATTGATTAGGAAAAGATTCTAGTTTGGCTTGATCAAGGGCAATGTAGCCGAGAGGAATTACTGAAACCCAAATGAAGGCTGAACATGATAGTGGGGTAAGAGAAAAGAAAAAGGAAATAGTGGAAAGACCCAGGAGACAAAAGGACATTTACATGGGTCTGAATACATGTACAAATGTAAATATATAATGATAGGGAAATATACCTATGTGTATATATAGGTATATATATATATTTATATGTTAAGTATGAAGGTAGCAGATGAACATTGGAACTCTACTCAACTACTCCCTCGATGCAAGAATACTTTGTTCTAATAACTTGGCATTCTGTGATGCTCACCTTCCCTTACACAATTACTGAAGACAAAATGTGAGCATAAGCAAATGCAGGGAAAGATAAACAAGAGGTCATCTAGCTGAGAAGAAACAAAGCCCCCAATGAAGAAGTACGCCAGCTTGTGTGATCCTGAGGTGTGGATGGGATCAGGTATCTGGCCTCAACGTCCCAGAACAAAAAAAGTCATATTGTGAATGTGGGGGAAATGTGGAGTGAAGACCCAAAACTTACCTGTAGAAAACATTCCCTTACAGAAGGGTCACAAGGAAGAGTTGAGCCAGTCAGCATGCAGTATAGCACCAGGAAAACATGGAACTTTCCTCTATTTCTCTAATGCTTCCTACCTCTGATGATCATGATACCAATTCTACCTTTCAAATAAGGCTAAAGCAGAGAGTGTACACTGGTACAGATCAGAACTGGGAACACAGGTAATCCAGGGTAGATAAACACCTCAGGACCATTAATAAGAATAGTGATACCAGGAAGGTGGGGGCAAAAGGGGAAACTGATCACAATGATCTACATCAAACCCGCTCACTGGACAACAGAAAAGTGGGTAAAGGCCAGGAGACATCGGTCAGTGTAAGACATGACAAGGTAATAATAATTATACATTATAAAGGATTTATCAAAGAGGGTAAAAGAGGGAGAGAGGAGGAAAATGAACTGATACCAAGGGCTCAGGTAAAAAGGAAATGTTTTGAGAATGATGACAATAAATGTGCTTAACACGTGGATGTATGTCTCAATTGTGTTAAGAGTTGTATGATCCCCCAATAAAGTGATTTTATTTTATTTTTGTTTTTGTTGGTCTCACTGCCCTCTGGTGCTTGTGGGAGCCACCCAGTGCTGCTCCTAAGAGCTGTCACTGGATTTGAACCGCCAAGCCCGTGGGCCGCAGTCCCTCACTCAACCAGTTACGCCACCGAGGCTCACCCCAATAAAGTGATTTTTAAAAAAAGAATAGAGTATGACTAAGTTCCAATAATTATTTTTAAACTTTGAGATTGAGATGTTTTATATATTTCAATTAAAATTATGTAAAAATTGAATATAATAAATATATTTCCTTAACCTTTCAAAAATATAAAAATTAATAATAGAATACAGAACATACAGAAATGAAGACATCTCTAGAGAAACAGATTCCACTTGATCTAGAAAAAGTTCTTAAACCAAAGGCAAACATAGCTTGGACAGATACTTATTGCAATATTATTTATAATAGCAAATAATTGGAAATAATTATCCATTAATATGATAATGCGTAAATGAAATGGAACCTTTTCATTGGGTGGCACAACTATTAAAATAAAGAAAATAAGATGGATAAATAGCCAGATTGCCCTACCAGCATTCTTGTTGATAATCGTATCGTTGTTTTAGGTCTCACCGCGTATGCTTCCACTCAGAAATCCAATGCAGAACAATACAAAACACTGTCCAGACAGACATTGTGCTTGTTGTGCTTGGACCTATTGTTGCAGCCACTGTGGCAGTTTGTCTCGTTGAGGGCTTTCCTCTTTTTACTGCCTTTATTTGACGTTACCGAGCCTGGTGTTCTTTTCCTGGAATTGACTTCTGACAACATGTCAAATTACGTGAGATAAGTCTCATATCTTGGCTTTGGGAGCTTATGGCTGTTCCTCATGCATGAAAGAATTATTTGTTCTTCGGGCAGCCTTGGCACTTTGAGTATTCCTCACCAACACTATAATTCAGATGCATCAGTTCTTCTTCAGTCTCACTCCCTTTCGCTTGAATCTGAAGGGAGAGAAAATAATATGTCTGGGTCATGTGCATCTTAGTGTTCAAAATAACATCCTTGTTCTTCAACACTTAAAAAGAGAACTTGTGCAGCAGATTTACCCCCTGTAGTTTCTTGTTTAATTTTTTGATGATGGCTTCCCTGAGCATTGATTTTGGATCCAAGCAAAATGAACTCCTTGACAACTTCACCCTTTTCCCCATTTATTATGATGCCTGTTGATCTGAAAAGTAAAGATTTTACTTTTCTTTTTTTTTTAATTTTATTTTTCTTTACATTGAATTTAAATGTATGAGTTTAAAAGCCCTTTTGATCTTTATCAGCAAGTGCTTCGGGGCTTTCTAGCTTGTTGCAGGATAAATTATGCCATCTGCATATTGTAGGTAATATATGCAGGTTTATAATAAACCTTCCTCCTATCCTGATGCCATGTTCTTTATATCATCCAAATTCTTGGGTCATTTGGTTAGCATACAGATTGAAAAAGTGCTATGAAAGGATACAACCCTAATGTACACCTTCCCTGATTTTATGTAAACTCTGGAGTATCCTCTTTTATTCAAATGGCTTCCTCTTGCTCAATTTACAGATTCAGAATAAGCTGTTCTGAAATTCCCATTTTTCTTAATATGATATGTAGTTTGCTATGATGCACACAGTTGAAGGCATTTGAATATTCAGTAAAGTACATCTTTCTGGCTTTCTCTGCTTTGGGCTACGGTCCATCTGACTCTAGCAGTGGTATCCCTCATATCATATCCTCTTCTGAAACCAGCTTGAGTTTCTAGCAGCCTCCCTATTAATGTATGGTTGCAGCTGCTTTTTAATTATCTTAAGCCAAATTTTACTTCCATGTGATATTAGTGGGAGCTGTGGTGATGTAGTCATTACACTATTAACCTGAAGATTAACACTTTAAAAAATTCAATGTAGAAGTAAAAACATTTCTGTTTTTAAAATACAATTATTTGATTTATCAGAGTATTAGTTTCCCGGGGTTGTTGTAATAAGCTATGACAAATTGAGCAGCTTAAAAACAACAGACACTTATTCTCTGACAATTTGGGGTCTGGAAGTCTGAAATTATGGTTCTGGCAGTAGTAATTTCTTTTGGATGATCTGAAAAAGAAATCTATGCTGTTCGTATGCCTGCCATAGTCCTTGGTGTTTCTTGGTTAGTAGTTCAGTCTCTACCTCCATCTTCAAGTGACTCTGCTGTGACTCTCTGTATATACAAAATCTTCCTTGGCCTTTCTCTTACATGGACCCTTGTCATTGCATTGAGGACCTCTTGGAAATCCAGAATGATACATCTAGAGATCCATATTTATGCCTTAATAATTTCTGAATAAGGTTGTATTCACATATTCCAAAGATTAAGACTCTTAGTTTTTTTTTTAAGGGAGGACATGGAAAATTGGGGGACGGGTACAATTGAACAAACTATACTCTGTTACATACTTTAAATTTCCAGTCATTATTTTACATTATCAACTTCCGTAATGGATAAAATTTCTTTCATCCATTTTTTTTATGGAATTTAATTTAAATATTTTAGGTTATCCTGTAAGATGTGTCTTGAATTATACATTAATTTTCTAAATTTGTAGTTTTTATCTGACAGTACTATGTATGAGGTGGCTTTAAAAAGTTCTTTGTGAACTAGAAGACTAAGGGCATTGATAGAGGTCTAAATAAAAGCATGTACATATGTAAGTATATTTACATGTGATGATGGGGAAATAATATCTATGTGCATATATTTATGTGTTTAGTATTAAGGTAGCAGATGTACATTGGGCATCTATTCAAATATTCCCTCAATGCGAGAACACGTTTTATTAACCTGGCTTTCCATGATGCCCACCTTCCTTGCACAATCACTGAAGACAAAACAAGTGCATAAACAAATGTGGTGAAGAAAGCTGATGGTGCCCTGGCTATCAAAAAATATAGGATCTGAGGTCTTAAAGGCTTGAAGATAAACAGCGAGCCATCTAGCTGAGAAACAACAAAGCCCACATGGAAGAGACACACCAACCTGTGTGATCACCGTGTCAGTGGGATCAGGTATCAGGCATCAAAGGATCTGGATAAACAAAGTAACTAGTTTTATAGTGTTATTTGAGAAGTTCTTGGATACCACAGAAGAGATCAATTTTTTAAGTCACTGGGCATTTATGAGCCTAAAGAGAGTAAGAACATGTAAAAACTTCAGAGACTTTTACAATTTTGTCACCACTATATTACTTGCTCATGTAGTAGATATGGATAATATTTTAACTTGAGGTGGTAGCATTTTATTCGATCAAAAGTCTTTTCATAGATTAAGTTACATTTCTTAAAACTTAGTTTAGAAGTAAAGTAAGTAATATACAGTTTACTCTATGTAGTAATTACTTCCTAACACTATTATTTAAATACATCTTCCTAGTTAAGGAACTTGAAAGGAGATGATGGAAAAAACATATCCTTTTGAAAAGGATCTTGAATGATATTACATATATATATATACACAAACAGATAAATGGAGAGACAGATGGAATGCCAGTATGGGTATAAGAAAGAGAATTTTTTTTTCAATATAAGGGAAAGATTTATGTACAAGAGGAATGGAACACTGAGAAAGCATTCCCACCCAGTCCAGTCCAAGGTCATAAGTGTGATATTAGCCGATATGTCCAATACCAGTCTATAAAGTCTCCTTCCGACTCACAAAGCACGTGCAGTGACACCAGGACAATCACAGGCCAATGGGTGCAGATTCTTGTGTGTCCAATGGCAGTAGAAACATCCTGGTGCTGGCAGGGGTCTCCTCATGGCTCCTCATTTACAGAGTTCAGGGTCCATCAGCAGTATCCAGTGGTGGTAGAAGCATCTCAGCATTGGTAGGGTCTCCCCGTGGCCTCCCAAACATCTCAGCATTGGTAAGAGTCTCCACGTGTCTTCTCCGACCCCAGAGGTTTGGTTTCATCAGGGTAAGCTCATGTGACTTTTCCTCTGGCTCCTCCAGTCTCCAGGACTCGGGGTCTATATTTTACTGCCATGTTGTCTTGTCGGTAGACCATCTTCAAGAGCAAGGAAGAGAATTTTACAAAAATTTTAGCTTCCCTTCTGAAGGTAACTACATGTAAATTAAAATTTGTTGTTTTCTCTGTATCCTAATTATATTTATAGGTCTGGGTTATGGTGGATCAGAGCACTGACTATTGCCAATTTGAGGCATGGACTCTAGAAAGTGTAGACCTTCAGTGGTAATTTTTGGACAGTATTAAATTGTGGAAAATAGCTTGCAAGGAGGGGAAGATGTTTTTGGAATGGTGGTGGGGGATAAGAAGAAACAGATGTATACGAGTCCTAATTAAATACACACCAAACTAAACCAGTTATCATGTTGCTTCTGACATATGGGGACTCCATGCATGTCAAAGTTTAACTGTGATTCACAGGATTTTCAGTGATTCACAGGCTTGTTTTTTGGAAGTAGGTCACCAAGCTTTTCTTCTGCGCTCCCTCTGCGTAGGCTTACATGTCCAGTCTTATGGTTTGCAGCTGAACATGCTAGCCATTTGAGCCACTTCACCACTCCCTTCGGAAACTATAGTGGTTCTGTTTTTGTTTTTCAGCTATAGTATTTAAAAAAGAGAACAGATTCCACTCTCTCCTAGAAGATATCATTTATTAAAGTACCTACAATTCACTGTAACAACAGAAGAGAGTGCTTTTGAACTTACTAATCCAACTGTTCCTTTTCTCCCCCACAAAATGTTTTGTTACTGTTAATTTTTTTTGTTTTGTTTTTGGGCATCAGTACCCTCTGGTAGTGGGAGTAGTAGGCCCAGCCTTGCTGCTGGATTTGAACCTCCAACCCAGTGGGCTGCAGTCCCATGCACAACCACTACGCCACCGGAACTCAGCCCTAATTATTTTCTAAAAATACAAAAAACATCAACAGAATAGTAAGTGAGCATTTATGCAAAATTACTGTAAGAATAAGACAAAATGAAAATTAAATTTAGCAGATTAAACACATATACTGAAAGATTGAAAACAAAATTCCAAAGAATGATAGAGATGAAAGAAAAGCTGCAGAGCAACAGAAAACTGATATACAGCCCTTTCAAACATGAATAACCTCTATTAAGCATGATTTTTTTTTTCCCCAGAACTGATCTCTCCTGACAACCTGTGCCACATACATGAAACAGGATTTTCCTCTAAGGAGCATTCTGTCTGTACTTCGAGTACAGATTTGCTTGTTCTTTTGGCCGGTGCAGTACTTTCAGTATTCTACACCAGCACTATAATTCTAATGCAAGAATTCTTCTCTGATCTTCTGTATTCTTTGTCCAACTTTCACATGCATGTGAGGGGATTGAAAATGTGGTTTGGGTTAGGAAACCCTTAGCCCTAAAAGCAGCATTCTTCCTCTTGACATTTTACGGAAAGAGGTCTTGTGCAACTGATTTGCCCAATGCAGTGCATCCTTTGATTTCTTGACTGCTGCCTCCAAACATGGGCATTGTGATGGATCCAAGTAAGATGAAATCCTTGACAAAGAAAATCAATCTTTTCTCCATTTATGATGTTGTCTACTGGTCTAGTTATGATGATTTTCATTTTTTTTTTTTACACTGAGCTGCAATCCATAGTGAAGGCTGCAGTCATTGATTTTCATCAGCAAGTGGGTTCTTGTATGAACAGCACCTGCTCATTTTCAGCAAGCAACATTGTTCCAGCTGTATATTGTAGACTGTTTATTGTAGACTGTATATTGTAGACTGTTCCTCCATTCCTGATGCTACATTCTTCATCATATAGCCCAACTTCTCAGATTATTTGCTTAGCATACAGGCTGAATAAATATGGCAAAAGGCAACCCTGGTGCTTACTTCCTGATTTTATACCACCAGGTAATTTCTTGGTTCATGAAAAAGTTTAGCATAAGTACAATGAATTTTTCTGGAATTACCATTCATTTCAACATGTGAATGAGAAAAATGTAAATAGTAAGATTAGTTTACTATAGTGACAATTGCAGCATAAAGTAAATTTTTGGGGGCATCACTGCCCTCTGGTGGTCGTGGGAGCTACCCAGCGCTGCTCCTGAGAGCTGCCACTGGATTTGAACCACCAAGCCCGCGGCCCGCAGTCCCACACTCAACCACTTATGCCACCGGGGCTCAGCCCTATAAAGTAAATTCTTAATAAATCCTTAATTATGAAAGTACAAATTGCTTAAAGTTTTAAGAAGTGTTAACCCCTATACAGCAAGTGAGAACCTACGCAAGAATGTGTATCCTTTCTCCTCCCTAGCTGCATTTTTCTGCTACATAAAAACTGTAGCATGGTTTTTGTTTATTTGTTTTGGGGGCATCACTGCCCTCTGGTGGTTGGAGTAGGAGGCCCAGCCTTGCTGCTGGATTTGAACCTCCAACCCAGTGGGCCACACTCCCACGCACAACCACTATGCCACCGGGGCTTAGCCCAAAAACTGTAACATGGTAATATGATCATAATTAATATGATAATATCTGTATAAGTTATAAGTATTATTGTGGAATTTTTAATGAAGAGAGATTTGATAGTGTTGGGGATGAAAATGGGTATCTTTCTTGCCCAGTTTCTCAATTCTCTAAAGACCAGAATTTTGTAATTCATAAAACTTAAAGTCTTTTCTAGTTTTATAATAGCATAAATGTTGATAATCTCCTAGGAATAAACACTTTGTAACACAGAAACATATAAGCAACTTTGTATTGATTTCAAGGAAGTTATTCTTCCAGGTTTTAAATTAGTGAATGTTTCTGTTATGTGTTTTCAAGTCAGATGTGACTCATAACTACTTTATGTAGAGTAGAATGTAATATTGCAAGCTCTGTGCTAATTTAGTGATCATTGAAAATGTCATTTATTTTTGAAATTTTTAATGTCATTTTCCAACAACATGAATTATTATTTTACAAATGGACCTCACAAGACAAATTACACAAGCATTAAATTAATTACATCTGTGTGAAGAAACAGTGAATGAAGAAGCTGATTATCATCAATCAGAACAAAGACAAGGATTTTTTATATTAATCATTTCAATAGGTTGCATGTAATCAATTAAAATATTAGAGGAAGTTCAAGCTGCACTATTGCCAGTGGTGCAAAACATGGCTCTAGGATTCCAGTTGAGATGTTTCATCAAATGTATGTGATGCTGGAAGTGCTCACTTGTCTCTGCCAAACATTTAGATGATAGCCATATGGAAAACCAGCTCGAAGACTTCCATATTTGTGTTTATTCTAAAGAAAGGAGCTTCCACATTATGTGAAAACTACCTAACAATATCAATAATGTCACACAGAAATTGTAGAAATTCACACCAGATTCAGAAAAGTATATGAAATGTGATGAGATATCATTGTTGATGGCAGATGGCTTTGACTAAAAACAGAGAATACTAGAATGTTCATCTGTGCTTTATTGGATACCCAAAGGCACTCAGCCTTGTGGATCATAACAAATCATTGATTATGCTGTAATAATGTTACTCCAAAACACTTCATTGTATTGTGTTCATTAGAAACCTGTAGATAGACAAGAGGGTAAAACAAGGGGACAGGGTGAAACAAAGGTATACTGCTTGGCTCACAATCAGGAAAGGTAGACATTAGTATTGTATCCCTTTCTTCATACTTAATATGTATTGCATTTAGTCTGTGGTGTATTATTCTTCATTTCATTTTATTGTTATGTAATATTCCATTGTATAAGTTTACTACATCTTATTTATCCATTAGTAGATGGTCGCCGGAGTTTTGCCACATATTGATTGTTCTGAATAACTGCTATAAGTATTGATGTATAAGTTTTTTGTGAAAATATATTTTCATTTATCTTGGATATAAAAGTAGTGGAATTACTGGGTCTTTATGGTAACTCTTATATTTAACATTTGAGGAATTGCTAGTGTTTTCTAAACCTGGTATGCCAATTTACTTTTCCTTCTAGTCCACGATCTTTGCCAATTTTTATTATGTTTTGTATTGATTCTGGGCATCCTAGTGGGTTTGTAGTGGTATATCATTGTGTTTTTATTTGCACTGCCCTGGTGACTAATATGACTATTTGAATGGTCCACTTGTATATCTACTTTTGAGAAACACCTACTTTTGTAGAGTTCTTCAAATTTTTCATAAGTTAATTGTTTTTATGCTATTTGCAAAGCAAGCACTTGCCCTGTTGGTATAGTGTTCACGCATTGAGCTGCAATATGCTTAGCGGGTAGTTCGAAACCCCTAGCAGCTCTAAGGAAGAAAGACAAGTCTTTTACCACCTTAACAGTTGCATACTCAGAAGCCCATGGCGGGGGTGGGGGGGAGGGTGGTCACTACGAGTCAACCTTGACGCGTGGTGCAGATAGCACACACGAACTTTTACATGGGAAGGTGTTCTTTCCTGCTCAGTCATATGTAACCTTTTGTGTTTATCTCTGTGTCTTTTTCATGGCAGAAATTTCAGGGTTCTCATCATGTTCCATAAGTGTTTACTTAGTGATAGGTTAATTTTGTATATCTGATTTGTTTTTTCAAAAATTATGAGTTTGGGTTTTTAAGTTTTCATTTTTAAGTTAGTATGGTTCCATTTAACTCGTGGGGAAGTAGGGGAGAAAATCAGGTTATATAACGGAATGTGTTGGGAAATTTTGCTAAACATAATTCGAGAATATCTGCTGCTATACATTGGCAGAAAACTACCCAAAATTCAGCCCAGATTCATAAGAGATGTGGGACACCCTTGTTAACTATAGCTGATGTCGGCCAGCACTCGGCTGAAGACAGAGATTATCAAAAGATGTTTACTTGTATGTGTTTTATTATTTTTTGATTACATAAGGGATTCAACTATATGTTTTATAACAAATTAGAAGTAAAATTATAAAAATGAGAATTCTTCAATACTACATTGTGTTCATGAGAAACTTGTACGTAGATTAAAATATAGTCCTTCACATAGGACATAGAGTTAGCACAAGATTGAAGATTAAGAAAAGGCTTGTGGCAGGGTTGTATCCTTTTACCATACATATCCAATTTATATGCTCAGTAAAAAATCTGAGAAACTGGACTGTATGAAAAGTAAGTTTGGCATCAGGATTGGAAGAAGACTCTAACCTGTGATAGACAGATGACACAACCTTACTCTTCAAATATGAAGAGGAAACATTTATTGAATAAAATCAATATGTCTGAAAATATGAAAATGAAAGCCTCAAAGTCTGTCTAGCAGATATCATTACACTAAATGTGCAGAAATTGAAATAGTGAAAGATTTTATTCTACTTGGAATCACACACAACAACCGTAGAAGTAACAGTCTAGAAATGAAATGATGTGTTACATTGGACATATTTATTGCAACCAACTTCTTTAAAATAGTAAAAAACAAAGATATCCCTTTGATAACTAAGCCGTGGAGCCAAGCAATGATGTTTCAGTAGCCTTTTGAATCAGAAAGCTATATAATGAAAAAGGAAAGCCAAAGTAAAGTGGGCAAATTTTTATTGCATGCATGAAGAATAACTAACATACATGAAAAGCTAGAAGAATGAGCATACTAGTCTTTGTGAAAATATGGCCAGTATGTTCTTTAGAAGTGAAAATGTATAAGCTTCATTTCAGTTACTTTGGGCAGCTTATTAGGAAGAACCAATTGCTGGAGAAAGACAAACATCAACAATTTTAAAAGTACTTTGTAGTTAATTTATAGTTAAAAGTACTAGTACTTAATTTTATTGACAGCTATACTTTTGTTGTGCTCTTGCAGAACTGTATCTAGACCAAAAGGAAGTCATTTATTCAGAACCTGGGAATGTTGTGTCGTTTAGAGTCAGCAAAGATATACATTATGATTTTAACCTTTCTTCTTACTTGTGCAATATGTATTTTGAGCAAATACTTGAAAAAGCTGGCCTTTACAAGAGTATTTGCGGCATCGTGATTGGATGAGAACTTATTAACAACCTGCTGTACATAAGGTCTGGAGCCCTGGTGGCATATTAGTTACGCACTGGGCTGCTCGACAAGATCAGAAGTTTAAACCACAAGCCAACTACATGGGAGAAAGATGAGACTTTCTATTCCAATAGAACTGTAATCTCCTAACTGCACACCTCCCCCCTCAAAGGGTAGTTCTTCCCCATCCTGTAGGGTCTCTTTTAGTCAGAATTGACTCGATGACAGTGAGATACTTAAATCATACAACTTTGCTTGCTGGAAGCAAGGAGACCTTTTGAAGTACCGATGAAAATCAAAGACTGCCTCCTTCAACATGGATTACAACTCAATATAAAGAAAGCCCACATCCTTACAACTAGGCCAGTAGAGAAAGTCATGATAAACCAAAAATATTAAAATTGTCAGATTTCATTTTCCTCAGATCCACAATCAGTACTCATGGAAGCAGCAGGCGAGAAATCAAATAACATGTGGCATTCTGCAAATCTACATGAAAGTGTTGAAGAATAATATCCTTTAATATGGGCCCGACCCAGACTTTGGTATTTTCACTTACCTCATATACATGTGACAGTTGTACCATGAATAAGGAAGGCCAGAGAACAATTGGATTTGAATTATGGTGTTGACAAAGAATATCAAAAATACGTCGATTGCTATAAGAACAAACAAATCTGTCTATGTAATACAACCAGAATGCTGATTAGAAACAAGAAACAATGCAAGACTCTTTGCATTGGACTTGTTGCCAGGAGAGAGCAATCTCTGGAACAAAGCTGTCCAGCTTGGTAAAGTAAAAGGGCAGCAAAAATAGAGGCAGCCCCTCCAGGAGATGGACTGACACAGTGGCTGTAACAAGGACTTCAGTGTAACATCCGTGCGGACGGGGCAGGACCGGTTTCATTCTGTTACGTGTACGATAGCTATGAGTTGGAACAGATTTGATGACACCTAATAACAACAGCAGCAGCATATTTTCCTATTTTATGCCTGATTGCATATGTATCACATCAGCTCTGTGTCGTATTGTTGATATAAGTACTAAAGAAAATACTTTATTTGTAAAATAACCTTGCAGGCTTGCTCTTGTATTCATTTTATTTCTATGCACTAATGCTAAGTATTAGCTATACAATGAAAAATAAGACATGATTTTTTTTCTTCAAGTATATAAAAATGTACACTCCAAACTCAAGCTAAATCTGTTGTCATTGAAACTGCTAGAGAGCTATAAGCAAATTTATTGGAAAGAAAAAGCAAAGAAGAAATCATGTAGTCCAAGCATAGAAAATGGCCTAGGTAAAGTCACAGGATCTTGGTGGTACTTGGTCCATGGTAGGGATAATGGAGTGACTAGAGCAAAATTATAGAGGGCATTGCTAGAGAAATGTCCAATCAAAAATGATCGGAGGATCTTTAAGCTATGTCCCCAAAAGTACCCTGCATAGTAACAGAGAGTTCTTAAGTGTTTTTAATGTGTTAAAATGAAAGATAGGATCTGAGAATATCAGATGGTGCTGGCTAATTTATCTTACGTCGTAATTAATTCAATCAATACATTTGTAGTCGTGTCACTTAAAACATTCTCATTAGGTAGTTTTCCCATGATTATTGATACTGATTATTCTCAAAACTTAAATATATTTTAATATATTTCATATTTTACATATTTGGCTTATGTACAAGCAGCATTTTAAGTTATTTTAAATGCTTTACTCTTATGTTCTTCTTCATATTCTTTTTGTTTTTATTCCAGATATAAGGAAGACCAGGTGGATCAGGAACTAACAGAACCTCTAAAATATGTTGAACAACTTCCTGTAGCTCAGATCATACATCAGGTTTGTTTCCCACTTTATTCTTTTGAAAGAAACAAGATTTTTAATCTCTGAAAAGTAATTGCCTTTGTGAGGTTTTTCAGAGTCAATGTACTATAGCTTAAAGGCATTCTGAGGCCACTATCCTTATTTAGATTACACTTATTACAGTTGGAAGTCTTTATCAAAGCCCAACGTTAAAAGTCTATTTGCTGTGTAGCACCAAAAGTCTCACTTATTACAAAATACAAGGTAAATTTGATATTATGTTTTATGTAGTACTTAACAAAACTTAATTTAGAAAACTTTCAATTTGAGCAATTGTATATATAATAATATGTATTTGTGATTTGTGCTTAAAAATTATTGTTTAATGGGATTTTTTTTTAGTAGCTTCTAAGAAAAATAATCTTGTCTTATGTCTTAGCTCACCCCATTATCAAGTCCTGGAAAGTATAATTCTAAATACCATGTTAGCAGGTTTTCCATTTCTAATTACATTCTTTTTATGATCCCCTCTACATAACTGTAATCTCAGAGAAGAGAATGTGGTAAACATTTAGGCTTAGATTTTTGTGCTTTAATTTTAACAGCAAACCTCTGTCCTAGTAGACCAGATTCTCATAATTTTAAATGATTTGGTGACTAGATTTATGGCCTTTATCTTAATGGGATTTTTAGAATCTTACAGATTATAGGAAACAATAAAAGCCCTTAAATGTCAAAATTTAATTATTATTTTATTTCCACTTATTTTTGTCAGTCAAATAATTTTTATTTTTGACTGTTACGGGCTTACTAGAAAAAAATGCCAGTTTGAGCTTATTAAAGAAAATAAAGGTTTTTACTGGAAAATATTGGCTATATAAATCCTTTCATTGAAATTGAAATTCAGTATTAAAATGCTCCGATAAATTTTTTTAATGGTTTGAAATCTACTCACTTAAGAAGCTCATCTGTACTTAGTAATCAGGTCCAGTTTGTATGTCAGGAATTCCCTAGTGTTGTCAGAGCTTAAATGACCTAACAGCCTGCAAATGTCACATTTAAAATTCTGTCTTCATGCCTGACTCTCAGTATAAATGAATTAAACAGCAGAGCAGGCAGCAAGTCAATATGTTCTTCACAGTAAGAGTGAGCAATGAAACAGTCTGTGGTTTGTGCAGAATAGGTAAATAGAATCTGCCCAGAACAGTTCACCTCAAGTAAAATCTGAAACAGGAAACAGAATTAACCTTTAAGATGGTTGACCAGATGAAATGTCAGTAATATTTTTATAACATGAACAAGCTGATAAACTAGTTGGTTTATGTAGCAGCCATATTTTACTGCTGTGTAAATTCAAAGATGAAAAAATTTGACCCAGGGAAAAGTTTTATATTGTAATTGGCGAGGTGGGTGGGTGGGTGGGGGGATAGTACAAGAAAGTGTTTAGCTTTAAAAATATATGAGGCTGAACCCCGGTGGCGTAGTGGTTGAGTGCGAGACTGCGGCCTACTGACTTGGCAGTTCCAATCCAGTAGTAGCTCTCCAGGAGGAAGGCTGGGTAGCTCCCATGACCACCAGAGGACAGTGATGCCCCCCCCAAAAAACAAAAACAAAAATATATCATAGACATCACAATTAAAATTCTGTGGTTTCTTATAAAATTTTCATCTTGAAAATCAAATTATAGTGGGGAAGTTTTTGCTTATTTCTTTCTTTATTATTTTTTAATCATTTTATTGGGGGCTTGTACAACTCATCACAATCCATTGTGTTAAGCACATTTGTACATTTATTGCCAACGTTGTTTTCATTCTACTTGAGCTCTTGGTATCAGCTTCTCATTTCTTTCCCCTTACCCTTCCTTACCCTAAAAATTAGCACTGTTCTCAGTTAACAGGCAGTCGGGAAAGTATGATGTTCTTTGTCTGTCCACTTTGTCATTTCTCTTTGCTGACAGCCCGGTGGCCATTGGGACTGTTAGCATTATTAGTCTCTCCCAGTGGTCATTAGGAAACATGATTTATGTCACCAGAATTGCAATTATACACAGACTGTTTGAAAGCAGTTTTTCCTAAGAGAGTGATACATGTGATAATTAAGCTTGAACAATCTCATGAAAGCTTTTCCATCAATAATGTGTCTGTATTGTTAATGTAGTTAATGACTAACCCTCCAGCTATAACTTTTTATGGAAAATATTTATCTTTCCTCTCATACTGAATTGGCCTTTACCTTTGTATACTTTAGTTTACCATTTGTAATTAAGTCATTTATTTACACTTTATATACTGTTCGTTTATCATTATAGACATTCTTGATTTCTAATGATCTTTTCATCTTGCTTTGTGCACTATATGCATGAATGGATATACATTTATATACACACACACACACACACACACACTAAGAGCCATGAACACCTGTCTCTTCCCCTCTTCCACCCAGGCATCAAAAAGTGGAGATTCTCAATGGTTGTGCAATTTAGAATATGTAGAAAGAAGATTTGGAAAGTTTTAGGAGAGAAGCATAGATGGGAACTGTAATGGAGAGAAGGATGAATCTTGGCCACTTACATAGTTCCCTTCCTGTGCAAGTTGATTAAACTTATTTTTGTGATCTGGAGTTAGACAGGGTTTCCAGTGTTGTCACTTTATCTTGCCAAATTATCAGTTTCCCAGAGGTTCTAGGACATGTGATTTTGCATCTACAAAACTGAAATCACTCAAGTTATGAACAATAAAATTTAATAAGGGAATCTGACAAGATAGGCAAATATATGATAAATACATTTTAAAAATGACGTCTTTGTATTTGCCATCCATTTTCTTTGTTGGAAGTTCCATTTCAACTCATGCTGACCTTATGACTTCTGCTGTAGATTCAAACTACTCTCTAGGGTGTCACTGGCAGCAATCTTCATGGAAGCAGCTCACCATACCTTTCTTCTGTTGCCCTGCTGGGTAAGTTCAGATTGCAAACTGTGCCATCCAGTGACCTTATATATTCAATAGGCCCAAGGATAGGGAAATGTGGAAAAGTTGTTCACAGCAATGAAAAGATCTATAATGGGGCTGAGCCCTGGTGGTGTAAGTTGTTGAGTGCGGGACTGCGGCCCATGGGCTTGGTGGTTCAAATTCAGTGGCGGCTCTCAGGAGCAGTGCTGGGTAGGGCCCATGACCACCAGAGGCAGTGATGCCCACCCCCACCCCCCAAAATGAAAAGAGCTATAATAATAGATTTAAATTTAATAGGACTTATATAATAAGACCATGGAAGCAGATTTTTCAGAAGCAGACAGATGAACCAAATACTTTATACTTAATAACATAAAAGTATATGTTTTCCTGAATTAGCAATTCTGCTTGTAATAGGGAAAAACTTAGTGTTTGAAGTAGGAGACAAAAATCCCAAGCATGGCTGTGTTAGTCTAGGTAAACTAGAGAAACAAATTCTTAGATGTTCATATATGTATAAGAAAGAGCTTTATATAGAAGAGCAATAGATATTGAGAAAACATACCAGTCCAATGCTGATCAAGTCCAGAAGTCCAATTTTAGTTCATATGCCCTATACCAATATATAAATTTTTCTCATGAAACACATGCGGTGACATTGAATACAGGAAGATCACAGACCAGTGAGTGGAAAGTCTTGTGGATCCAGGGTGGTAGAGGCATCTCAGTGCTGGCCAGGGTCTCTGTGTGGCTCTTTCAGCTTTCGGGTTCTAGTGTGTATCTCCATGTGTCTTGTCAGGAACCATGTCTTGCAGAGAGTATACCTTACCAGAATCAGCACATAATTTGAAGCCACAATGATCAGATAAATAATATATAATTAATTGTAATTCACATTAAGAAGGATCCTCTGTAAACCTAGTGGCTGTGTGTTTGTGATATGTGTGTATATACAAACCTGAAACATTTGACCTTTTTATTATTATGTACTCATAATTTTTATTCTGGTTTACAGACCATAAGATAGTCCTTGACTGTGATTTGAGACACTTGAGTAGAAGAGCCAGAAAAATATTTCCTTATATTTGATAATTTAACATAGAACAAAGATGATCATTTATTTCATTGGGAAGAGGCTAGTTTATTTAATAAATGGTGTTTGTACAAAAAGCTGTTCATTCCTAATGCCTATTTCATCCTATATATGAGAATGAATTTTATATACATTAAAGACTTAAGTACAAAAGATACATATTTTAGAACACAATATATATAGGCAACTAATGATCTGGGAGTAGGAATGAACTTCTTAAACATAAACAGAAAGGATAGATTCAGTTTCATAAAAACTGAATATTTTATTAGGTAAAATATACTACAAACAGAGTTCCAAGAGAAAGGTTGGATTTATTTGCCAAAGAAAAACCCCCATGTCTTCTGCATGTTTTACATTGTGCTACCATTGAGAATCCCTAGCTTCTGATGCCTGTTAGGGTACAGATAAAAGTGTATATAAGGGGAGATGCTGAAGGGGATGCTCATAATTAGACAGGGCATATAAAACAAATAAATTTCTTTTTAAAAAACATATTTCTAGGAACACCTGAGGAATGTTTAACATCTTCATAAAAAGAAATTAAAACAGATCAAGTTTAAATTAGAATATTATCCTATAAAACACGAGAAGTAGCATGGATGCATGGAGCCACCCTTTAATCAGCATATACCTTGGGAATAGTTGCATCCATATATGAACTACAGTTAGTTTACTAAGAGATAAATGAACATTCTTACCACTAGTGTACCACTAGTTTTTTTGCGTTATAATAAATAGCTTATAAGCACAGTTTATCAATATTACACCAAAAGTTGTAGAAACTAATAACATATGTGTGTGTGTATATGTGATATGTATATGGTATATGTGTGAGGTGTATCTATATATCTAGATATACCACAGAACTAAATAAATTAACAGAAAACATTGCATAGGACAGAGAACTTCCCAGGATGGAAACCAATCTCCTGATTGTTTCTTAACCCCTGAAGAATAAACTGAGAGGTGCTAGTGACAGCACATGATGCACATAGCTTTTACACAATAAAGACACCTAACTATATGTATAGTTTATCATTACCTCTGTTTCAGTGCAAAGTGCCATGCCATTTTAAATTCAAAAATAGATGAACTTGGATGTATACCTACAGATACAGAGTAAAATATAAATATGATATTGTATTATGAGAAATAAACACATGTTAAAATATATATCTCTTAAAAAACTGAGCACAGGTATTTTTATATGGAGATGTGCATAACAATGGACTTACTCAAAATAATGGAGTTTTTTTTTTAGGGGGGGGGGGCATCACTGCCGTGTGGTGGGAGTGGGAAGCCCAGCTTTGCTCCTGGAGAGCTGCTGCTGGATTTGAACCACCAAGCCCGGGGACCACAGTCCCTCACTCAACCACTATGCCTCCGGGGCTCTGCCCAAAAATGGAGTTTAAACTAACATTTTTTTAGGTATACTAAAAAAAAAATCAAAGCAGATGCCATTAAACTAGAAATATTAGTTGTTCCTGTATAAAATGACTATCCTAGCTAGTTCATAATCCATCAAAAAACTGATAACACTTCATAAAAGCTTATAAGCTTTTTTTCTTTAAATATGAACACATATAACATACTGAGAAATGCCAGAAAGTGGAATACTTTATATGTCTATTCGCTTTCTGGAAACTGGTAAAACATGAACAGAAGATTGTCTCAACAGACATATAAAATATTTGAGAGATGGTATGTAGTTGTACCTTAAAATTGTCTTCTAATGAAAAACTCATGGATCTAATCTTAGAACATTTTAGGCTCTGAAATTTTCCCTTTAGGAATTTAGCTGCTTTGGTTCTTGATCTAAATGAACAAAAAACAAAGATTTTCAACCCCTCCCCATACATTTCAGTAATATACAAATATGTTGTTGCTGGGTGCCATCAAGTCAGTTCTGCTCCATAGCAACCCTGTGCACGACAGAACAAAATACTGCCTTGTCCTGCTTGCACTGTCTCACAATTGTTCCTGTGTTTGAGCCCATTGTTGAAGTCACTTCATCAATCCACTCTGTGGAGAGTCTTTTTTTTTCTTTGCCAGTTTATGCTCCAAACATGACGTCCTTCTTCAGGGACTGGTCTCTTCTGACAAGTTCAAAGTATACAAAACAAAATCTCACTGTCTTTGCATTTAAGGGGCAAACCCACCTGACCTTAATAGAGGGTGTGAACCAAATCATATCCTTTGTTTTTCTTGTGAGCATCTTTAAGACTACTTTAATAGTGGGTGACTTAAGACACCACCCTTCCTTTTCTTCAGGGATATGGTCTGCTAAAAGACAAACCACACCCCCATCAAAACTATTCCTTGATCTATAAGAGCTACCTGGGATACAGAGAAATCACTGGGCCCATTGGAAGAACTCGTCCAGATCTCTGTCTGAAGTAGCACATAGATAGTCTCAGAGAAATAGCAACAAGACTATGGGGTACTTTCTGCTTATCTGACCTGAGACTGTGGCACTGTGAGACAGACTGACCGGTAGGTTGGCTTCCTGGCTCACTGAAACAGAAGCCTAAGCAGCACATGGCCAAAAGGCTGAGGACTACAGAGGGACTTGGCTACTGGCTAAGAAGAGATGTTGCTGGAGCAGGGACTGAATATTTACTGTTTGCTACTCCTGGATCCTGACTTGTGGTAACCTCTTGAGCCTGTTGCACTAGACTAAAACTCAGCTAACAAGTATTAATGAGGCAGCCACTTATTTGATCCCTGGCCTGCTTACATTTGAAAGGATGCCTTGTTGTACTGCATACTGCCTTTCTGTCATTGTGTCATAATTGCTTAATAATCTATTTTTAATAATTAAAAAGTAACATTCTTGTCTATGGTGGGAGGCCAGGCAGGTTGGGGCTTTGACACTTCAAGGTCCCGGCTCACACCAGTATTTTCCCCCTTCTGTGTTGACCCCATGCCTGAGCAGACATTATCCTCTGAGCTTTTTGATTCTGACGTTTCAAGTTGTGAAAAAAGGAATGGAAGATGAAATGTCATTCGTTAAAGAAACCTCAGCATAGTGTAGAGAGGTGCAGGAGGAACATTTAGTATCGGCATAGTTAAAGAAGGATGGACCAAGGAGATGTATTTGACCCCCTCCCTTCTAGAAATAAAGGAGCCAAGTGAGGTCCGATAGCGTTCCCAGGGTGTTGGTACACAAGCAGATGTTTAGTCTCTATTTTTCTCATAATTTATTTCCGGATCATGTAAGTCTCCATTGCCACGTTCAGTTCTGCCTACTGGCAGAAAACTTCATCTAGTGACATAGATAAAGTCACTCATGCCCAGAATTTTGTCTTTTTCATTCCTTCCTGGGGTAGTGGCACACGGGCTCCTCACATTGAGAGACTCAAGGGGGTCTTCAATAGTGACCTATGTTATATGGTGTAGTCTTCAATTGACATCTGCCCTATTAGCCTACACTGAGGTGACTGGTCTGCAGTATCTGTTATTATCATCTTACCCACATGGTTATACAAGGATAAGTGAAAAAGCAATGTTTCAAAACCTTAAGAAATAAAAATAGCAACTTGAAAACCTGCTTCTCAATATATCCACCATTTTTCCTGTAAGATGATGGTGTTTCCATTTTTTTAACCCTCCCCTAAATAATTTTGTGCCTTTCAATTGAGGCCAAGTCAAAATTACAGTTTTGGCATGCTTGAGGCATTCACATTTTGTTTTTGTTATTTTGAGGTTGCGATCAAACAGGCGTGTTAAAGGGCAAGATCAGAGTGGGTGCTGAAAGAGTAAGGTTCCCAGTGAGATTCCCACAGGACAAGCTCACTATTCTCAAAGAACTAGCAGGTGCATTGTGATGGGCAAAACAGTCCTTGTAATGTACCTGCCCTTTTTCTCGTTAATCCAATTTTCAATTTTCTTTAAACTTTTCATAACAATTTCTCATGGTTGCCCTGTGTTCTTGGAGGAAATGTGTCAAGACTACCCCTGTGGAATCCCCGCAGTCACTGTAATCTTCTGAGCTTACTTTATGTCTTGAACTTAACTGGCCCAGCAGCTTCTTTTCGAGACCATTCTTATAATTGGACCTTTTCTTTTTAAAGGCCTTTTAATTAGACGGCAAGTGTCTCCTGAGAGTGTTTGTCTGCAGCCAGCCTCAAGCATATTGTGTTTGGAATAAACCTGTGTGGGTACGAGTTGGGTCCTAGTAGCAATGCTTTTTCACTTACCATCAAATTGCACCTACAAAGTTCTGAGGAAGAGAGCAAGACTGTGGTTGACAGGAAAGAGCAGCTTCTCAGTTGCTCTTATGCTATCCCTATCTTCAGGCTTGACTTTCTTCTTTTTCTTTTTCTTTCTCTCCTTCCTGTTCATTTAAGCCAATGTGGCATGAATTCTTATGAATGAAAAATTAAATTATATTTAATAACTTACAAGTAGTAAACACTTGTTAAGTACAGTGGCCATTGACTTTAAAGTTTTTTGACTCTATCTTAGAAGTAAAGAGAGTTATAGGATATAGGCAGAGTGTCAGTGAAGATAGGGAAAACCTCAGTACACCAGACAAGTGGCTTTTAACCTTTCTAATGCTGCAACCCTTTAATATGGTTCCTCATGTTGTGATGAGGAACCATAAAATTATTTCTGTTGCTACTTCATAACTGTAATTTTGCTACTGTGATGAATAGGGAAAACCCTGCAGAAGGGTCATTTGATCCCCCACAGGTTGAGAACCACTGTGCTAGACTGACACAATAGTTATAAGGGACTAAAAACACAATGATAATTAAGATGTCACAGGTTGGGTAGTATATGGTTATGTGGCATACCTGCTGACACAGTAACAACAAAGAAGGTCATTATGATCTTGATAAACCTATTAATGATCCTCAGTGTCCATTCATTGCAACAACCCAACTAAAATCAAATTCACAACCAATATCGGGTGTTTGAGGTTGAAATCTTTAAAGGAACAGGAGAAAAGTCTCATCTCCCTGGGAGTGGCTGGTGGGTTTGAAATATTGAACTTGGGGTTATCAGCCTAATGCTTACCTGATGGATGGCACCACCAGGGCTTCAGTCAACATTTGTAGTATTTTTTATGCATGTCAAAGAAGATGCACATATTGTAGGATTCATTATGTTATCAATTTGAGTAATCTAGTGGTGATGCAGTAAGGTACAAAATTGTGAGAAATCATGCATTGCAAATATTTGATGCAAAGGACATTATTGTACATAAAACTAAAGATCCGTGTGCCCCAAAATAAAACATCTTAGAAAATAATTATTGCTAGAAGATACAAATTCCTGTTCTAAAAAAGAAATAGAAAACCAAAATAGACATATAGAAACATAAAATGATTTAATTTATAAATAAAGATCATCTTACAAAAAAGAAGGCAAAGTCCTGGTGACATTACTGTGAATTATGCCAAGCATTAAAGGACAAAAAAAATTCCAGTCTACTAAAATCTCTTAGAAAATAGAATAGGAGGGAATACATACCATTTTACTTTATATGACCAATGTTCCCTCAACACTCAAGACAGACATCACAGGGGAAGAAAACCACAGATCAGCATTCCTGATATACATTGACACTAAAACCATCACAGAATCTAAATGCAGAAACACTGTAACTTAGACAACATTAAGCAGCTAGCCTGGAGCAGAGCCTTTATTTGACCTTTAGTTGGTTATACACCGAGTGACTACAACAAATGGACTCAATTATAATATTTGTGAGGGTGCCATAGGACTGAACGGTTTTTCCTATTTTAAGTAGGGTCTCTACGAATCACAACCAACTCAAGAACACCTAAGAACGGCAATGATTTACCTCTCATTGCTTTTACCCACTTGACTACGCTGTGCTATGAAAACGTCAGAGGTGTGGTGTGATTCCATACTAATTGACTCCAAACCGTCAAGGAGATCTCTGTGCATGGTTCTGATGATTTCCATTCCCATTTGTGAAATTAGCTATATCTTTACTTCATCAGTCTGCTTCTATATTAAACAAATGCATGCATGATTTACATATCTTGACTAGACATCATGTGGTAGATATCTTTGTAGGACATAAGATCTATGAGAAATTCAATTCTGGAACGTAACATTGTGATGCAATTTTATCTTCATTCAGAACCTTTCTCTATGGCAAAGGCTGTGCTAACAAAGGCACAAATCCATGTTTGTTTTTAAAGAGTTTAACTTGAAAGAGAGCATACTTGGTTAGATAGTCTGGAGAAGAAAACAACATGACTGACGGTTCCTGGGGGACATGGGAGAGGAGGAGGGAGGTAGGGGGAAGGAGGTGGTGTTAACAAACTCAGGGACAAGGGAACAACAGGTGATTCAAAATAGGTCATGAGGAGGGTTTAAGAAACCTGGTAGGGCTTGATCAAGGGTAATGTAACTGGGAGGAAATACTGAAATCCAAATCAAGGCTGAGCATGATAATGGAACAAGAGGAAAGTATTAGGAGGTAAAGGGCATTTACAGAAGTCTAAGTATAGTCATGTACATATGTAAATATATTTACGATGAGGAGGAAATAAATCTATGTGCATATATGCGTATTTTTAGTACTAAGGTGGATCTTGGGACTCCACTCAAGTACTCCCTCAATGCAAGAACACTTTGTTTTGTTAAACTGGCATTCCATGATGCTCACCTGCCCATTACCATCACTGAAGACAAATGGGTGCATAAGCAAATGTGGTGAAGAAAACTGATGTTGCACAGCTGTCAAAAGATATAATGTCTGGGGTCTTGAAGACTTGAAAATAGACAAACAACCATGTAACTGAGGAGCAACCAAGTCCACACGGAAGAAGCACATCAGCTTGTGTCGTCACGAGGGATCAGGTATCAGGCATATCAAACAGGAAAATGCCATATCACTGTGTGCTCACCATTCTGATCGGATCGCTGAAGACAGATAGGGGCATGAGTAAGAGTGGTGAAGAAAGCCGATGGTGCCCTAGTGTCTGGGCTCTTAAAGACTTGAAGCAACCGTCCAGCTCAGGAGCAACATGAGATGTGGAAGGAATCAGGTATCAGTCATCAAAGAACAAACATCATATCATTGTATGCCCACCCTCATGATACGATTGCTGAAGACAATTGGGTGCATGACCAAACGTGGTGGAGAAAGCTGATGGTATCCGGCTATCAAAAGATAAAGCATCTGGGGTCTTAAAGACTTAAGGTAAACAAGCAGTCATCTAGTACAGAGGCAGTAAAGTCCACATGGAAGAAACACACAGCCTGTGTGATCACGAGGTGTCACAGGGAGCAGGTATCAAGCCTCAGGGAACAAAAATCACATCATTGTGAATGAGGGGGTGTGCAGAGTGGGGACCAAAAGCCCATTTGTGGGCAATTGGACCTTACCTTACATGGGGAGGAGACAAGCCAGTCAGGGTTCAGTGTAGCAATGGTGAGACATACATCTTTCCTCTAGTTCTTAAAGACTTCCTCCTCCCCACTTATCATGACTCCAATTCTACCTTACAAATCCAGGTACACCTGTACAGATGGGAAGTAGAAATACAGGGAGTCCAGGACAGATGAACCCCTCAGGACCAATAGTGAGAGTGGTGATACCAGGAGGGTGAAATTAAGGTGGGATAGAAAGGGGGAGCCATTTACATGGATCTACATATAATCTACCTGGAGGACGGACAGTGGAGGAGTGGGCAAAGGGAGATGTCGGGCAGTGTAGGTTAGGAAAAAATAATTTATAAATTATCAAGGGTTCATGAGGTAAGGGGTGCACAGAGGGAGGAGAAAAATGAGCTGATAGCAAGGGAACAAGTAGAAAGCAAATATTTTGAGAATGATGATGGCAGCAGGTGTACAAATGTGCTTGACACTATGTATGGATGGATGGATTGTGATAATCATTGTAGGAGTCCCCAATAAAATGACTTATTCAAAAAATTTGTAACTTATTCAAATGTTTTATATAACAGAATCCTATGCCTTAACAAAGTAAAAATTATCACCCTGCCCCACACAAACCACCCCTCACTGTGCTGTGATCTAAATCCCAGGTTTTATTTAGTGTTCTCTTTTTTAATTACTAGGCCTCTTACAAATCCTTTAATATTTTTATAAGATTGGTAAGTTCCAACGTAACTGGTTTTAAAAAATAATTTTTGTTTGTTTGTTTGTTTGTTTGTTTTTTGGCATCACTGCTTTCTGGTGGTCGTGGGAGCTACCCAGCGTTGCTCGTGAGAGCTGCCGCTGGATTTGAACCTCCAAACCCGTGGGCCACAGTCCCGCACTCAACCACTTATGCCACCGGGACTCAGCCAAAACAATTTGTTTTTGTTGTCACTGTTGAGGACATATGTGGGTGTCTTGTTCTCGTGTGTCAATTTCATGATTGGGAGTCCAGGGCTGGAGTCTGGCCTGTTAATCTGGAGGTAGCCAATGAGGTCTTTGTGTGGGCATGGCTTTCTCCTGAGAATTCTGAGAAATCTCACTGTTTCCCAATTGGAGTACCAAGTCTTGACACAGTCCTGAGAGATGAACTACTGACAAGATGAGATGATAGCATGCTGATTCCTGGAAAATGGAGGAGCCAGAGTAGAGACCACATTGACTTGCCCTAATGGAGTCAAACCTCTGGGACCGGAGAAGCCATGTGGAGATCCTGCCAGTTCTGAGATGCTTGGGAAGCCCTGGGGAGACCACTGCCAGTGCTGAGATGCTTCTACTGCCACTGGATGCTGCTGATGGACCCTGAGCCGTGGGGAGACCCCTCCCAGTGCCCGGATGCTTCTACTGCACGTGCTTCATGAGTTGGAAGGAGACTTTATAGACTGGTACTGGACATGAGGCTCATGTTGGACTTAGGACCTTGGACTGGACTCAGATGGGGTGCTTTCTTAATATTCTGTTCCTCTTGTATATAAACCTTTCCCTTATATCCATATACATGTTTATGAATTTGTTTCTCTAGTCTACCTGGACTAACACAGCATACATAGTAGAACATGCACCAAATTCAAAGGATTCCACTTGTACACTTCAGTAACATTTATTACAGTCTATAACGGGGGTCCTCAAACTTTTTAAACAGAGGGCCAGTTCACTTTCCCTCAGACTGTTGGAGGGCCAGACTGTAGTTTAAAAAAAAAAGAACTATGAACAAATTCACTGGGGGCCGGGATGAGTGGGCTGCTAATCAAGACAGCAGCAGCAGTAAAAGCAACCCACGGGCCAGATAAATGTCCTCAGTGGGCCACCTGTGGTCTGTTTGAGGACCCCTGGTCTACAAGGTGTGCAGCCTTTCTCATTTTTCTTTTCTGAGTTGTTCTGTCCCTTTAAACATGAACTCGCTTCCCCTTAGGCTTTCTATACAGTTTTTTTTAGTTGCAAGCCCTGGTGGCATAATGAGGTATGCATTGGGCTGCTGCCTGCAAATTCAGTAGTTCAAAATCAACAAGCTCCTTGCGAGGAAAATACTTTTTACTCCTGTAAAGATTGAGTTTCAGCAACTCACAGAGACCTAATCTAACTTGCCCTATAGTTTCTAGGACTAAGAATCTGCTCAATGACAATAAGTATTGTGTTTGATTTATTGACAGTTTGATTCCTTTGTGTGGTTAGGTGCCCTTGAGTCAGTTCTGTTTCATAGTTACCTTAGACATAACAGAATGGATTTTAACAAAACAAAATACCAAGACAGTGCTTAACCTATACTGGTTTAAACTTTACTAGTTAAACTGTAAGAGGTACCCCCCCCCCAAAACTGGGAATTGCCCCCCAAAAGCTTTATATTTAGATTTTTGTACAAAACAACCTTATTACCTTCAAAGCACACTCCATTACACTTAATACATTTGTCATATTTGCAATTCTCTTCGTGGACATAATTTTCAAACTCATCTGCTTGGGTGGATCCCTTCTTTTTTTCTTCTAATCATCAGATTGCTGTCTTTTCCTATCCTTCTTCATTTGCGTAAACAAAAAGACATCCCACAGAGCAAGGTCAGGTGAGTAAGTATATGAGACAAGAGATGCCTGCTGTTTTCTGCCAAAAACTGGCACACTGATATGGCTATGTAAGCAGGTGCATTGTCATTGATGGTAAAACCAGTCCCTCATCTGCCACAAATAAGGCCTTTTTTGTCACACACTGTTAGGAAATCTTTTCAGACCTTTTAAATTGAAAGTTTGATAAACAGTCTGACATGGAGGAATGAACTCCAAATGTACTATTCCTCTCACATCAAAAAAAAAAAAAAAAGATTTTCTTGATCTTAAATTTCACTTGAGGAACTATTGGGGGGCGAGGTGAAGATGGCATCTTCCAGGGGCTTGATGTTTGTTTTCCGGGTCTTAAGAATAATACTATGCCTCATCACTGGAAATGCGCTTGGGGAAAAAATTTGTTTCAGAGTTGTCCTTTCAAAGCACAGCATGTTTCCACTTGATTCTCTGTGGTCAGTCAGAACCTAAGACACAAATATCACAGCAATCCTTCTCATTCCCAAATCTGTTACATTTCACTGAACCAAGCTCCAAGACAGTTCAGAGAACTTCCCCATCTTATCAGTGGTATATACTTGGTTTTTTTAGCACAAGTGCATGAATTTCATCGACATTTTTGTTTGTGAAATTTACAGTAGTCCAGAATGAGATTTGTTATCATCAGTCAGCATCTTACCTTTTTTTCAATGAGAAAACTACTCCTACACTTGTTTTTCCGATAGTGCTGTCCTTATAAGCTGTGTTCTTAAAAATCACCACAGTTTCTGTGTCATTTTTCCCAAGTAGAAATAAAATTTCACAGTGGTACATTGTTCTCCTAAATCAGCCATCACAAAGAATGAGGTTCAAGTGAAACTGTTTTTATGAAAAAATTCACTGTGTTGTTTTTCCCCAATAATTTTATTGGGGGCTCTCATAACATTCAATACATCATTTATATCAAGTATATTTGTACACATGTTGCCATCTTTATTTCCAAATATTTTCTGCTTGAGCCCGTGGTATAAGTTTCTCTTTCCCCCCTCTTTTTTTTTAAATCATTCCATCGGGGGACCACACAACTCTCATCATGATCAACACACACATCAATTATATGCATACCACATTTGCACACCTGTTGCCATCATCACCCCTGAAACATCCTCCCTCCAGTACCAGCTCCCCATATTTCCCCTTCCTCCCCCATGAGCCCTTAATAATTTACACATTATTACTACTTTTTCATATCGTACTCAGTCCAATGTGTGCATTAAACCACTTCCCCGCTTTCCATATTCCAGACATCATATGTAGATCCCTTCAGGTGCCTTCCCAGGTGCCTGAATCAACTTAGAAGGATACCTGTTGGTCTCTGATTTTATACAGTTCAGTATCTTGGCATCTTTCATGGACCCTAGTATACCAGCAACCCTCTCTCCATTAAATAGAACTGACTCTTAGGAGCAGTTTTGGCTTTAGGGGAAAAAAATGGTACAGAATATATTAAGCATTTCCATGTACATCACTACACACTATTTCTCCTATTGTTAACCTTATATGGTATATTTGTGAAAATTATTGAACCAATGTTCATATGTGATTAATTACAAAAATACAGTTTGGAAAAAAAATTCACTGTGACCAAAGAGAACCTTCCCAGGGGATGCCACTGTGTGTACTAACTTAAGACTGACGTTGCCCAATGCTTGCCTGGCAGGGAAAATGCATACTATGAAAACTCCACCCAGCAGATCCTTTTCCAGTTTTGAGAGTGTACCCTCTAGTATACTACTGGTTGGTTTTAGGAGCAGTTCAACGGGTATTTTTGGTTTAAGTTTAAAATCTCTCAGATCCGTAATTTCAGGGATATATCTAGCAAGGTCTCTGTTTAAAAAACCTCTCTGCATACCATACACAGTGATGGTATAGTGTAACCTTACTGTTCTCTTTTACTCAGACAGGTGACACAAATGATTACTATAGACCTAAGTGTTACTAAGTATTCAGTTACTGGGACGAAGTACAAATTTATAAACTGGCAGGTCCTGATATTTGCAAAGTGCTATTTTATATGTTCTTTGTTTATCCTTTGTCAGGCTTGTGCAATTGTTTTCCCAGTATTATGAGTTTATATAATATCCTGCATGTTCTCTACCTCTATTTAAGCTCACCTTCTGTATTTAGGCTTTACAATGTTTTCCATTATGCAGGGCTGGTTTGTGCCATTGCAGGATGTTTGTCATCTATAAGCCGACCATAAACAGTCGTCACCATTTTTAAATGTCCTCTGGAGGGCAGTGCCACCTCAAATTGAGGATATATATATATATATGTATGTATATGTATGTATACACACACATATATAACCTTTTATTTTTATAGCTCAGTCTCCTAGTATAATTGTGATATTTAAAGATATGTATAGTTGAATAGGTTTTCTCACTTTCCTATATTCTGAAATGTTGTCTTGTACTGTATTATACTAGCTTCTGTCATTATGACATGAGTTAGAGTTAATTATTTTTAGTTATTTATGATTCTTTTTCATCTTGTTCTCCTGTCACTATTTTTGCATATTAATGGGTTTTGATCGGAAAAAGAAGTATTCCATATTAGACAGTTTCTTTAAAAGTGAAACGTGTATTAGAAAATATCTGATACCTTCTGTTTGAAGATGTGCCTATTTAATTATCAGTATCTGGAAACATTGGAAGAGTACTGAATCTATATCACTCTCTCTGTTTAGGGACTAACTTAGATTGTTCTAAATCGTATAGAGCTCTGCCTAGCCATAGAATTTTTAAATGAAGTCCAAAGGAAGATAATATACTGTTTATTTATTCTCATTCAAATTATAAGGCAAATAATGAAAAAGAACCTACTTGAAGGTCAGGTATTCTTTCAATATCAAACATTCAAAATTTAACATTTTAAAATTAATATGTTAAACTCAGCTTTCATATTGTAACTAAGAGTCACTTCCAAAAGATGTCACTTTTCAAGGAATATGTAAATCTCTATTTGAAATTACCATCCACCTTTTGTTCATGAGTTTCACATATACAGATTTAACCAACCACAGATTGAAGATATTCAAGGGGGGAAATGGCTCCTAAAAAAATATTTCAATGGTCAGAGGCAAAGAGGAAATATAAAGTATTATTGACGTGGCATTTATATTGTATTATATGCTACAAGTAATCTAGATGATTTAAAGTACACAAGAGATTGTGGTTGGTTATATATAAATAACTATGCCATTTTTTGTAAGGTAGGCCTTTATAGGATCATTATTTCAACAGTGCTATTCCATTAATTTTGTAGAAATTAAAAAATTCTTGATCTACCTCAAGGTCTACCTTGATCAATTTGTCATTTTGGTTTATGATATACTAAATGTTTATATTAGAAATGAAAATGTTGATAGGTACTATTGCGTTAGTTTCTACTCATAGTGATCCATTTTAATAAAATAAACACTGCTTGTTCCAGACTCTCCTGACAATCATTTGAGTCCAGTATTACAGCCACTGTGTCAATTACAGTCCTGTGGCTCTTCTTAGTTTCCTCAGACCCTCTATTTTACTGAGCATGATGTCCTTCCTGATGACATGTTCAAAGAAAGCAAGACATTTTGAGAAACATTCTGGCCATACTTCTTCTAAGACAGATGTGTTTATTCGACAGTCTTTGGACTATTTAATACTCTTCACTAACACCATAATTCAAAAGCATCAGTTCTTTTCAACTCTCCTTTACATGTAGTTCAGCTTTTTCACGTATGCGAGGGGGTTGAAAATATCCTGGCTTACATCTGGCACACCTTAGGAAGCCAAGTGTCATCCTTGGTTTTCACACTTTCAAGAGATCTTTAGCAACACATTTGCCTAATTCAATAGGTTATTTTATTTCCTGAATTCTGGTTTTGTTTTCTCTATGTGCAATGATATCCTTAGCCTTTGTGCCATGTCCTCTTCTGATTCCATCTTGAATTTCTAGCAGTTTCCTTTCAATGTACTGCTAAAGCAATTTTTTGTCTCCAATGAATTTTGTGTATTCTATTGGGTTACTTTTCTTTGGAGCAGGCGTGGGTATGGGTCTCTTCCACAGTTCTTGACCGAGGAGTGAACCCTGTATCCATTTGTTTTAACGATTCAGTTGGTATTCCTGGAGTCTTTTCTTTTGCCCATGTTTTCAGTATAGCTTAGACTTGGCTCCTTTTTGATCATATGCTACTTTCTGAAATGGTTAAATGCCAGTCAATTCAGTACAGTGACTGTATGTATTCCTTTTATCTTATTTTAGGGAATTCCTGAGTCATCTTCTATTTTTCCCATAGACTCTTTCAGTATTCTAATTCAGAATTTTTTTCTTCAGTTTTTTAGTTTGAGAAATGCCAACAATTTTCTCCACTTTAGGTATCCTAATTATACAACTGAATTTTGCTAGATAGAATGCACAGCAATCAAATCAATTGCATCTGTAGAAAGTGATGATGGAGAAGCTCAATATTATGAGTATGACCAAAGATAGGGTCCACAAGTTCAAGTTAAAATTGAAGAAGATTAAAACAACGTTATGATCACCCAACATGACCTGATTTTAGAGACTATCTCAAGAATAGATTTGACACATTGACCATTAATGATAAAAGACTAGACAAATTATATGACATTATGAAAGACATCATATACAAAGAAAATTAAAAGTTATTTAAAATACAGAGAAAAAAAGAAATAATTAGAATGGATGTCAAAAGAAACTCTGAAACTTGTTCTTAAACATAGAAGAGAAAGGGGCCACAATCTGACTTCCTCCAAATTTAGTAGGAACTAAAAGTCCTACTTGGTACCAGCCCAAGGCTGATTGTCACAAGGCAGGGATCAGACGTTGCTCCACCTTTCATTCTTCTTTACCCTATTCTGGCACCAAGTGTGCATTCCAAGCACTTCTTTTTCGATTTCATGTTAATGATAAAAAGAATGTTTTGGATATAGTTCATTCAGTGTTTGAAGATTGCCTATACTAATTCCTTATCTGTTCCTCACCATTGTGGACAGCCTCCTAGACAGTGAGCTAGCCAAAGTTATGTGAAAATTGAGTGTTAATTTGCAAGAGTGAACCTTGAGTTCTTGAGAAGTACCTACATACAACTAAAGCAAACAGTAATTAAAGATAACTGTGCAAGTAAACATTTCTTTCACAAGTCAAAGTAATTTAGAGTTTAGCACATTTGGAAAGCAAACATCCCTAGTGAATATTAGACATTTGACCTTTTATATTATTTTGAATAGTAAGATGCTTTGTAGTAATTAACTTTACTTTCTTTGTATTAAAGCTTCATCTCATCTTAGTTAAACAGACAATAGACTTTCACAAAAATTCATAGAGAATATATTATGACATTTTTATTAACATTATAAATATGTAAATTTTGTAACAATTTGTTAAAATGTTTCATGATGGATGGACTTTAATTTTGTTAAACAGATACTACAGTACAATCATTATGGTGCCTCTCAATTGAATTTTCATTGTTTTAGAATGTTACTATTCTGTAAATGTGCCAAATCTATAGAATACTTTCATCTCCTACTCCATTATTTCTGAACATACCATGAAGCTTTTAGTGTATTCTATGATTTCCTACTCTATTTGGTCTTTTAGATTATATATAATATTTAGTGGGGGAATATTCTTTAAAAATCTTAGCATTTGATTGCCACCACATGTCTGTGAGTTTGCTGTGCTACGAGCCTGAAAGCTATGTCACCAGTATGTCAAGTGCCAGCAGGGTCACTACATTGCAACATAGCTTCCAGAGTAAGAGTAGACTATGAAGAATAAGCTGTTCGCTTCTGAGAAAATAGCTATGGAGAACTTTATGGGCAAACATTATCAGATACCGAAAACTTCATGAGAAGAAGAAGAAAAATCTCAGAAGAGCCTCACAGATAGGAATTCATTCAAAATATTATTGAGGAACAGCTCTTTTCTAACAAAAGAATCAACCATCATGATATGGATAGAGTAAAGCCTATAGAAATGAAGCCTTCTTATCATGATGATCACAACTCAAAATGAAAAACAGCTGCTAGCATTAGTAATTAGAACTTGGAATGTCAAAGTGTGAATCTAGAAAAGTTGGAACTTGTCAAAAATGAAATGGAATCCATAAAAATGAACATTCTGGGTATTAGTGGTATTGGCCATTTTGTAAGTATAGTGCTGTCTATAATAAGGTTATATCTATCCACCTTCAAGAAAATCCAATCAATACAGCTATTATTCAGATTTATGCACAACCTCAAAAGTTGGTGATGAAGTGGTTGAAGAAGTCTACCAACACCTTTGGTCATAAATGGATGAAATGTGCAATCAAAATACACTGGTAATTATTGGGGACTGGAAGACAAAAGTTGAAACAAAGCAGAAAAAACAGTAATTGGAAAATATGATCTGGGTGATAGAAAAGAAGCTAGAGATCACATCATAGAATTTCATATCATCAAAAATACCTTCTCTTTAACAGCACAGGTGGAAAGTAGATTCATGGTGGAATTCAGGTGGAATTCACTGAAATCAAATTGATTGCATCCATGAGAAGAGCCAATGGAGAATAGCTAAAACCAGGCCAGGGACTGACTGTGGAACAGATCATCTTACTCATGTGCAAATTCAGGATACAGCTGAAAAAATTTGAAGCAATCGTCAAGAGCCAAAATAGTGCAGTATAGCACCAATGAAACTTACCTCAAGTTCTTTAATGCTTCCTTCCACAGTCACCCCCCTCCCCCCATTATCATAACCCCAGATCTACCTTACAAATCTGACTAGACCAGAGCTTGTATACCGGTAAGAACTGGAAACAGGGAATTCAGGACAGATAAATCCCTTAAGACCAATAATGAGAGTAGCAATACCAGGAGGGTAAGGGGAAGGTGGGGGGAGAAATTGGGAACCAGTCACAATGATCTACATATAAACCCCCGTCCCAGGGGGACAGGCAGCAGAAAAGTGGGTGAAGGGAGGGATCGGTCAGTGTAATACACACACAAAAAAAGTTAAATTATCAAGGGTTTATGAGGGAGGGAGGATTGCAGGTGGGGATGAGCTGATATAAAGGACTGTAGTAGAAAATGTTTTGAAAATGATAATGGCAACATAGGTACAAATGTGTTTGACACAATGGTTATATGGATCAATTTTATTAAGAGCTGTACGAGCTTGAAATAAAATGATTTTTAAGCCAAAATATGACCTTGAGTCTATCCACTGAATTTCTAGAACATCTCAAGAAAAGATTTGCATTAAACACTAGTGACAGAAAACCTGATGAGCTATGAAAGAATTTCATGACTATCATTCATGAAGAAAGCAAAAGGTCATTAAAAAGACAGGAAAGAAAGGATCAAACTGGATACATGCATTCATTATGTCAGACACATATGGTAGACATTCTGAAATTTGCTCTTAATTGTAGAGTAGCTAAGGCAAATTGATGAAGTGAAGACTTTTGGAAGAATTGAACAGAAATTTCAAGGCAATTTCAGAAAGGAAGACCACTTAGAATATCTTAAACTGAAAAAAACTCAAGAAAAAATTCAAACCTTGAGTTGCAGTTTTGAAAGATTTTATGGACCAAATATTGAATTATAACGCATCAAAATGGAAAGAATAGACAGAGTCACTGTACCAAAAAGAAATAGTCGACATTCTACCCTATGAGCCAGAACCAGTGGTGCTAGAGAAAGAAGTTCAAGCTGCACTGGAGGCATTAACCACAAAGAAGGCTCCTGGAATTGCTGCAATACCAATTGAAACATTTCAACAAGGTGAGTAAGCTCTGGAATCACTCACTTGACTACGCCGGAAAATGTGGGAGATAGTTGCTTGGCCAAATGACTGGAAGAAATTCATATTTGTACTCATTACAAAGAAAAGTGGCCCAAGAAAAGTATGTTCAAATTATAGAACAATATCTTTGATACCACATGCAAGTAAAATTTTGTTTAAGATCATTTATTGGTGGTTTCAGCAGTACATTCACAGGTTGCTGCCTGAAGTTCAGGCTGGATAAGAAGAGGACATAGAAAAAGGGTTATCATTACTGATGTCAGATGACTCTTAACTGAAAACAGAGAATCCCAGAAAGATGTGTACTTGTACTTTATTGACTATGCTAAGGCATTTGACATTGTAAACCATAACAAATGATGAATACCCATGAGAAGAATAGGAATCCCAGAAAACTACATTGTACTCATGTGGAACCTAGTCATTAATCAAAAGACAGTTGATTGAACCAAATAAGGACTTACTGCATGGTTTAAAATAAGGAAAGATGTCCACCAGTGTTGCATCATCTTCTTCCATATGTAGTTCAATCTGTACACTGTTGACAAATAATCAGCACAGTTGTACTCTGTCCTGTAATGTTGGCATGAGTGATAATCAGTTCCCTGGCTGTGAGTGTTGGTTTTGTGTGACTTCCTGGGTGTTGAAGTACGCAGTACTGGAGAGAGAGAGAGAGAGAGAGAGAGGCCCTTTCCCGCTCAGGGAAATAGAAGAGTCTAATTGACTAGTTTCTTAGTTATACATTTGTACCCACTTTTGAGATAAAGAATCTACAGTAGGGAAGGAAACTTACACAATGAAGAAAATAGAACCAGATCACTCTTGCCCAATGCAACCTGTACTTCTAGAAGAAGTTTTCATTTTATACACAGGTAAGTTGTCATTGAAGGAGTGAGGGGAAATGAAGGAACTATATTGTGGCTGTTACCAGTATATGTAATGTTAATAAACTTCAAACTCACAGTTCCACCAAAAGCAGTACTCATATAGATGGCTGTTTTAATATAAATACCTTAAAATACAGTTCCCTTTAATTTCATGCTATATATTTAGCAGTAGTTAGATATTGACTTGGAGCAGATTGAAATAGTGCAGCTACGATTCATTTAACCTGTTGTTTACATTGACTTAAAACCATTTTAATATTCTTCCTGCTAAGATTTGAGGTCATCATGTTTTCATTCATTTTAAGACTGATACATGCATATCAGAAAAGTCATATTTTATATTTATCCATGCCTTTAGTTACAGAATTTAACATTTGCAATTAAGTTTCATTTCATACAGATTATTAGTATATGATTATTTCATTGATCTCTGATTTGAATGTCATATTTTTTTAGGTCTGTATAACTATTTCTCTCAAAAATCATTTGTTTTAATTTGCTCTATTCAAAGGTACATTTATAACTACCTATTCAAGGTTTTAAATTGTTTAATTTCATGTATCTGTTTTATTTATTATTTCTGTCTTCAAGATTACTAATGCCTTATGAAAACAGTATATTAAGGCTGAGCCCCGGTGGCATAGTGGTTGAGTGCAGGACTGTGGCCCACGGACTTGGCGGTTCAAATCCAGCAGCAGCTCTCCAGGAGCAAGGCTGGGTAGCTCCCATGACCACCAGAGGGCAGTGATGCCAAAAAAAAAAAGAATACAGTATATTGTATATACTCAAGTATAAGCTGAACCAAATATCAGCCGAAGCACCTAATTTTCCCACAAACATTTCATTAAAAATGTGCTGAAAAAACTCAGCTTATACTCGAGTGTATACAGTACTATACATGTTACCTCATTTTAGTTAATTTAAGGAGCTATCATGGAGAACGTGCCAACAGACATCTTAAACATCTCAATCTTGTGAATTGATTAGACATGGTCAATATTGGGTCATCTTATTAAATCTGTCATATTTCTAGAGTGAATTATAGTAATTAGAAATGAATGAAGATACAACTCACTGCCATCAGTTTGATTCTGACTCATGTTAGACACTAATTAAGTGTTTCTCATGCTGTTATGCTTGCTATAACTTAAATTATTGATGTTTGTGTTAAAGTACATTTACTCAGTGCCACAGCAGTTAATTTTTAGAGCGTTTAGACTTCATATTTCACTCTGTGCTGATACATTGTGTTTGTCTATTGCTGCCAAAAATAAAATAATACTTGGAATAGACTATAAACATTGGTTCATTGTCTTGAACTAGTATAGAAATAGAAAAAAGACTGTTTTAGAGCATTGTTACTGATTAAATCATGTGGATTATATTATAACCACAAGGAAATTATAAGTAGAGTATGAAGAAATTATGTTTTTTGTTACACAGATAGAGTGAACATTTTATAATGTCTATTATGACCGACAGTGACTACTTTGCTAGAAGTACTTTGTCAAACTTCTGATAATTTATTTTTAAATGAATTAATTATTTTTCATCTTCCTTTTTAAAATCTAAATATATGGTATTCCAAGAAATTAATTTGACTGAAATTAGCTTCTTAATTTCAAGTTACTAATTTAATGATTAATTTAATTAATTTAATGATTAGTAACTTCCTGCAAATGGGCTTAATATCTCCGAAGAGAAAAATGCTGGTGCTCAAATTTTAACATTGAAAACACTGTAGTGACTTTCTTAGGAGATCACATTAGAGAAGTTATCCAAAAATATCCTAAAAACAAAGCGATGAAATTTAACTTTTTCATAAGCAGAAAAGTTTAAAGGAACAGCCCAGTATTCTCTTCCTTAATTCTCTCTTTGTGATTGAGTCCATTCTGACTGATAGCAACCTTATAGGGAAAGGTAGAACTTTCCCCTGTGAGCTTCTGAAACTGTACCTGTTTATGGGAGTGCAAAGCCTCGTCTTTCTCCTGAAGAGTAGAGAACTGTGAAAATTGTAGTTAGCAGTCCAACGTGTAACTCACCATACCACCAAGGCTTCTTCTCCTTAACTGGCTAACCATTTTAATCTAATTGTACTGTCAGGAATAAGTTACATTAATTGTGGGTGTGCTTTTAGCTGGTTTGTTCAGTTTTGGTTTAGAGTGGTATAGTAATTTTTTGAATTTCAAGGGGTAATAAGTAGTAGAGTAAGTAGTTGAGTTTTTCATATAAGGATGGAAAATTTTTCCTATCAGTTTGAAATTATGAAAAATATATATCTTAAGAGTATACTAAACCTCCCTGCTTTCATATTACTATTTCAATATGTGGCAGTCATGTACTCTGGTGCCAATTTGACTAAGAGTGTATGGGTGAAGTCTAGCCTGTCAATCTGGAGATAGCCAATGAGACCTCTGTGTAGGCATGACTTTCTCTGAGAATTCTGGGAAATCTCGCCGTATTTCCCATTGGAAGTGAGAGACTATAGATTCAGTTCCTTGGAGACGGTCTACCAACAAGACAACATGGCAGCATGATATAGACCCTGAGTCATGGAGACTGGAGGAGCTAAAGGAGAAGCCATGTGGGCTTACCCTGATGGAACCAAACCTCTGGGGCTGGAGAAACCCCGTGGAGACTCATTTCCAGGACTCAGGGTCCATCAGCAGTATCCAGTGGCAGTAGAAACATCTCAGCTTTGGTAGGGGTCTCCCCGTGGCCTCCCAAGCAACTTGGCACTATTAGTTCATTCATCTAAAAGGCTATATATATATTTAATATTTTTTGCCAATTCCATAATTTAAAAGCATCAAATTTTATTGGGCTTCTTATTTATTGTCCAGCTTTGGCATTCATATAAGGCATTAGAGAATGCCATGGTTTGGGTCAGTGTACCAAAAGCCTCACATCTTCACTGTGTCACACTTTAAAAAGGTATTTTGCAATAGATTTTCCCAATGCTATATATCATTTGATTTCCTCACTGCTATTTTCATGAATGTTGCTTGACGATCCAAGTAAAATGAAATCCTTGACAACTTTAATATTTTCTTCATTTATCATGATGTTGCTAATGGTCCAGTGGTGAGGATTTTTGTTTTATCTTGAGTTATGTGGGTCTCTAACAGGAATTGGTCAGTTTGGGCATTCCAATTGGTATGAAGGGAGCCTTCTCAGAAGCAGGAACAAGAAGAATCATGTCCAAGCCCAACAACACTGAGACAGTGATACAGATTGGCAGGCTTCTCAGCCTTCAGAACAAGTAAAGATGCATGGAAGAAGTATACCAGTTTATGGGTCTAAGAGATACCAAAGAGATCAATTATAAGGTTTCAAGAACTAATAATCATAACATTATATGCTCACTTTCCTGATATGATTGCTGACGACAAATATGTACATAAGCAAATGTGGTAAAGAAAGCTGATGGTGTCCGGCTATCAAAAGATATGCATCTGTGGTTTTAAAGACATGAAGGTGAATAAGTGGTCATCTAGCTAAGAAGCAAACCCACGTGGAAGAAGCATAACAGTATATATGACCACGAGGTATCAAAGGGATCCGGTACCAAGCATCAAAAACCTAAGAGATATATCATTATTAGTGAGGGCAGTTCAGATTGGGGACCCAAAGCTCATCAATTAGTGAAGAGACATCCTCTTACAGAGGGCTTATAGCGAGGAGATGAGCCAGTCTAGCTGCAGTGTAGTAGCAATGAAATGTTCTCAAATGCTTCCTCCCACCGACTATTGTTATCCCAATTCTGCCAGACAGATTTGGCTGGACCAGGGGATGCATATTGCAGTCGAAAACGTAGATTTTAGGATAGATAATCCCTTGAGACTAGTGGGGAGTGGTGACACTTGAGGGGTGGAGGGATGGTGGAGTAGAAAGGGGTAACAAATTTCTCAGGTTTACATGTGACCTCCTCTCTGGGGCATGGGGGGGATGAGTGAAGTGACACATTATACAGTGTAAGATATGAAGAGGTAATAATTTGTAAGATATTGGAAGTTCATGGGGGAGGAGAAGGGGGAAGGGGAAATATGAGAAATTGGAACTAAAAAAATAAAGAACTAGAGGAAAGAGGGGAAGAGGAGCTTATGTTGGAGGGGTTCAAGTAGATAATGTAGATGAATGTAGCAACATTATACAAATATGCTTAATACAAATGATGTGTTAAATGTGTAAAATGATGTATTAAATGTATGAGCCCCCAATAAAATCTATATTAAAAAAATAAATATATAGCTTTGAGAAAAAGCACAAGTAGAGATGAGTGTTATCTGCAGGAGTATGGTTTTCCAAGTAGGGTGCCCTTTCGGTATTTATTGGTATTAAAATGGCATTATAACACTTACCTAAGCCACACAGAGGCAAATGGGGAGCTTGTCTGAGATTGTAGATCAGAGAGACATGCCTGTTTGTCTTCTCATGCATGGATGAGATAGCACTGTGCACAAAAAAACTGTTTCCTTAACATATCTGATTCTTAATTCTATCATGTTAACTTCCCCATTAGCCCCTTAATCATAAGTCTTGTATTATCCATGAGTTTTGTGAGGTCATTGCAACGGGTTTTCAACCCCAGCAAAGAAGAAGAGGGTCGTGGGAAGGATGGGTAGAGTCAGAATATGACAAAGAAATTGGAGCCTGGAGGCATGTCTGACTTCTAAGCCTTGAACTGATATGTAGTTGGAGTCTCGTTCCTACTTGTAAAGCCAGAGGAAGTCAGTCTGTCTCTCTGTCCATTATCTTCCCAGCAATAGAAGCTCATACATTCTGAAATGTTACATTTTCATGTCCATTCAATTTTAAATATTTTTATAACTTTTCTGATTTCTTTTTAAATGCATGTGTTATTAGAAGTGTGTTGCTTCGGTTCCAAATATTTGGGGCATTTTCCACGTAGCTAACCTTTTACAGAATTCTAGCCTATTTCTATCTTGATCAGAAAACATACTCTGTGTGATTTTGATCCTTGTAATTTTTTTGGTTTTTGGGGCATCATTGCCCTCTGGTGGTGGGAGTAGGAGGCCCAGTCTTGCTGCTGGATTTGAACCTCCAACCCAGTGGGCCGCAGTCCCGTGCACAACCACTACGCCACCAGGGCTCAGCCCGATCCTTGAAATTTTATTGAGATTTTTGTACCAGACAATTGCATTTATCTATGTAATGCAAATGGTTTTGTGCTTCACTGCTAACATAAAGATTAACTGTTCAAATTCATCCAGTGACCTGCTTCCATTAAATTTGCAGCCATGAAGACCCCAGGTAGCTGTTTCATTCTGTAACACACGGCGACACCATGAGTTAGAATTGATTCTACAGCAGTGGCTTTGGTTTGAGGTTTTGGTGACTTGGTGACATTCACCACACTTTGCTTTGGTAGTCAGCTATTGTTCTGTAGCACGAAATAGGTATTAACAATGTTAGGTGGATTCATAATACTTTTAAGTATTCTATATCCTAATTGATTTTTTGCTGTGTCTGAAGCTCTGTTATTAAGTACGTATTTCATATAAGCCTTCTTAATGCAGTGATCCCTCTTATGAGCAGCTTTTTTTAAATCAATTAGTAATATACTTGCACTGAAGTCTGCTTTGTCTAACCTGGTTGATAATAATAGAACTGACCTATCTTTTCCCTTTGCATCTTTTTTTGTTGCTTGACTTCTATTTGCTACTTAAATTTATAGTAGATTTCTAGTAGACAGCCTTATCTGTTTATTCAGATTGGTAACCTTTACCTTTTAGGTGGACTGTACAGACCCTGTTCACCTAATATATTTATTAATATGTTTCGGTTTAATCTATAATATTGTTTTCTGCCTGCCTCATTTGTTCTTCTGGTTCTTTCCTCTTCTCGTCTTATCCTCACTAGGAGAAGGAACTTACTACCATTTAGTATGATTCCATTTATCTCTTCTGTTCATCTATCAAGGAGCACTGGCTAGAAAGACCCAGCAATCTGCTCCTGTAACGAATGCAGCCTGAGAAACATTAGGGGAACACAGTTCTACTGCAGTCCCTAGGAGTCTGAATTGGTTCAACAGCATGCAGCAATATTGACTTATTAATTTATGATGCAATTCATATTTTAGGGTTTATAAAGTGCATTTTTAATTTTCCACAGTGTGCATAATGCTAGGTCATTTCACAGCTAACATAAGAAACTTAAAAAAAATACTTTTATTGGGGGCTTATCACAATGCATCCATTTCTCCAGTGCGTCAAACACATTTGCACATATGCCGCCCTCAGCGTTTTCAATGCACTCTCTTCCCACTGGTATCCCTCCTTTTTTTCCCTTTTTTCTTTCCTTCCTGTGTCCTTGTCCCAGCGTTTGAGGATAGAACCAGCAGACAGGTAGCCACCAGCACTGAAGACATGACGCTGAGAGGACTATAGTCCCCTCCCTCTGCCTCTACATAACAGGGACCAGGACTGCACGCCCAGTCCCCATCAAGAAAAGGGGGGTGATAGCCACTCCTTAAAAGAAACTTTTACCAGCATATTCTCAGATCCTTCTTTCCACTCTCTGTGCTGCTGTTGTCATAACTTTGCATTCATTCCAAGATGTTATGAAATCCACAATACATTATGATAATTTTTGCTTTAATTAGTCAATTACACTTTAAAGAAAATTTGAAAAGAGGAAAATATTATAAAAAATCAGCTATTTCTATTTCTTGATGCTTACATTCATTTATGTAAGTCTGCATCTTAATCTGGTACATTTTAATTTTATGGCCCTAGAATTAAAAGATAATGGAATTTTCCCACAGTTTTATTGGAAGTCCCCTCATGATTTTCCTTTTGCTTGAAGAACTGCCATGAACATTTTTGGAACTGCAGGCGTACTGATGCTGAATTCTTAGAACTTCTCCCCCATGCCCTGAGATTGTTTTATTTCATGGTCATCTTTGAAAGGTATTTTTACTAGATAGGTTTATCTGAGGATTTTGAAACTATCTTCTTCGGCACTTTGAAATTGCATTTCCATTGACTTCTGGTTTCCATTGCTTATGACATGTCTTCAGTCATTCTTACCTTTTTCTTCTATAATGAGGATCAACCAGCCTTTCCTAAATAGTAAGGTAGTACATATTTTAGGTTTCAGGTCCCTGTGGTCATTGTTGGAACTATTCAATCTTAGTTTATTATAGAAAGCAGAAATAGACTATTATATAACATTACTATAAATTAGTGAGTCAGCGATTATAATAAAGTTTTACTTATAAAAAGTAGGATTGCTTTTAGATATTTCTAGCAGGTCTAGAACAATTTCCCCCCCCCTAAAATTGCCCCAATATTATTTCTGATGTATTCTGAGTTAGCCCAACTACCAAACTGTGACCTCTTCCCTTACATATTGCGAGCTCCATCCACTTCATGGAAGAGTGAAGGTAAACTCTGTCCAGCCCTGAATGAGCTTTGAGACTGTTGCTTTTAGTGTTTGTTTTATCAGCTGCAGGTAGTCTCTTTTCTTTTTAAAATCATTTCATTTTTTTTAAATGAACTTTTATTTCTTTTTTTTGTTTTGTTTTGTTTTTCGTGGGTGGGGTGGGGAGGGGTATCACTGCCTTTGCTGGTCGTGGGCGATACCCAGTGCTGCTCCTGAGAGCCGCCAAGCCCGCGGGCCGCAGTCCCGCACTCAACCACTTATGCCACCGGGGCTCAGCTAAAATCATTTTATTGAGGCCGCATTGGGGGCTCCTATAGCTCTTATCACAATCCATACATACATTCATTGTGTCAAGCACATTTGTACTTTTGTTGTCATCATCATCATTCTCAAAATGTTTTATTTCTACTTGAGCCCTTGGTATCAGTTCCTCATTTTCCCCTTCCCTCCCCCACCTTCCACCATCATGAATCCTTGATCAATTACATATTGTTACTATTATTTCGTATCTTACGCTATCCATTGTCTCTCTTCACCCACATTTCTGTTATTAACCCCCTGAGGGGGGCATATATCGAAACTTGTGATGGGTTCCCCTTTTCTCCCCCTTCTCCTGCCCCGGCTATCCTCCTCCTCTCATGACATCGCTGCTCCCACTACTGTTCTTGAGGGGTTTATCTGTCCTGAATTCCATGTGTGAGGAGCTTTTATCTGTACCAACGGTTGTTCTCTGGTCTAGCCAGATTTGTAAGGTAAAACTGGGTCATGGTAGTGGGGGGGTGGGGGGTGGGAGGAAGCATTCAGAAATTAGCAAAATGATGGGTTTCATTGGTGTCATACTGTAATTTTATTAGATTAACCCTTCTGTGGGCGGAAAGCCAATTGTCTACAGATGGGCTTTAGGTCTTCACTTCAGCTCCCCTCATTCACTTTGATAGAATTGCTTGTTTTGGATCTTTCGATACCTGATCCCGTGCTTCTGTTGTGCTTCTTCCATGTAGGATTATTTGCTTCCCCGCTAGATGGTGCAGATAGTTTTTGACCTGCATGCTCAGATTAGAATTCTACTAAGGCTGCAAGGTACCTTCAGAATAAAGCATAGCACTATCTTTGTGTGCTTCCGTTACAAAAGTCTTCACCCTGTAGAATCTAGCAACCCAAACCCTCCTTGAAGGAATCTTGGTTGTGTAAAAGATATATGCTAAATATCTGTAAATATTATTACCCGTAAAGATTATAACAGGAAAATCCTTTGGGGCAATTAGAAACAGCTTGATAATACCCAATAAACTGCCCTGGATTCTAATCTGTCTCTTCTCAATTTATGAAGAATACTACTCCATGTTTGGGCTTCCTCCTTGTATTGGAACTTGAAAACTGCTTCCAAGCAATAAGCTTTGAAAAGTAAAAGAGCAATGTAATTTGTTTGCTGGTTTTATCAGTAATAAGAATATTGTGCTGTAAGTTGTCCAAAATCTGTAAAGCACTGTTTCACATTTTTTCTTGTTTTCTAGTTATTCAGAATGGACAGATAATTCCTGTAGCATTTAGTCATAGACAGAAATAGAACTCTAATTACCTCTTAATAGACATAGATAAATGCTAATGACAAATTAACTTCTATTCATTATTGTTTTTGAGAAAATAAGGACTTATTTTAGTTAGGAACTAAAAAATAAGATACATTCATTTCAAACTTCAAATTGTTTTACACATTTAAAAAAAAACCCTTTTATTGGGGGCTCATACAACTCTTAATCACAACCCATACATACATTCATTGTGTCTAGCACATTTGTACAATTTTTGCCGTCATTCTCAAAGCATTTTCTTTCTATTTGAGTCCTTTGTATCTGCAGTAGTTACATGATCTGGCATCACTTTGAGACTTGAGAGGATTAAGAGTGAAGGGGTGGAGTCTAGTCTGCCCATCAGTCATAGCCAATGATGCCTCTGTGGGCATGGCCTTCCTCCCCCTGAGGCTTCTACGAAAACCTCCTTGGAGACAGGAGAAACTCTCTCGGTCTGCTCACTCCCTTTGAGGCATTCTCCTAGCAAGACACGTGACACTATGCTCATAGACCCTATGCTCTTAGAACTGGAGGAGCCACTTGTAGACCCCTGGCAGTGCTGAGATGTTTACAATGCCACTGGATCCAAAGGCATTCTACCCATCTGACTTGTGATCATCCTGCATTCAGCATCATGTATTTTGTGAGTCTGAAGAGGACAGATGGGCTAAATGCTCTAATATCAGACTTGTGGAATCAGACATGACATCTAATATCAAATATGTGGATTTGTACTCGACTGGATTGGCATGGTTTCTCAATGTTCAATTCCTCTTGTACATAAACATCTCCCTTATATACATATACATGTTTATGAATTTGTTTCTCTAGTCTACCCAAACAGTATCAGCTCCTCATTTTTCCCCTCCCTCCCTCCTTCCCTCCCTCCCTCATGAACCTTTGATGATTTATGTATATTTTTTTCATGACTTACACGATCCAGTGTCTCCCTGAACCCACTTTTCTGTTATCCATCCTCCAGGGAGGGGGTTATAATGCAGATCATTGTGTTCAGTTACGCTTTTCTTCCCCACCTTCCTCTTCTCCTACTGGTATCTCTACTCTTTATCTCCTGAGGGGCTTATCTATCCTGGATTCCCTGTGTTTCCAGCTCTGATCTGTACCAGTGTACATCTTTTGGTCTAACTATATTTGTAAGGTAGAATTGAGATCATGAAAGTGGAGGTGGGGGGGCAGAAGCGTTAAAGAATTAGAGGACAATTGTATGTTTCATTGGTGCTATACTACATCCTGACTGGGTCATCTTCTCTCCATCACCCTTCTGGAGGGGATGTCCACTTGCCTACAGATGGACTTTGGGTATCCATACCACACTCCCCCTCATTGACAACAATATGATTTTTTGTTCTTTGATGCCTGATACCTGATCCTATCAACACCTCATGATCATAGGCTGGTGTAGTGCATCCATGTGGGCTTTGCTGTCTTTTAAGTTAGATGGTCTCTTGTTTATCTTCAAGCCTTTAAGACCTTATATCCTATATATTTTATGCTTATATATTTTGATAGCTGGAGCACCTCTTCACATTTGCTTATGCACCTCCTTTGTTTTCAGAGATAATGATGGGAAAGTGAGCATGATGGAATGCCAGGTTAATAGAACAGAGTGTTCTTGAATTGAGGCCCAATGTCTTTCCGCTACCATCATACTAAACTTATAAATATATGCACATAGATCTATTTCCCCATTGTCGTATGTAAATATATTTACATATGTACATGCCTGTACTTAGACCTCTATAAATGCCCTTAGCCTCCTAATTCTTTCCTCTATTTCTTTTAACTTTTGTCCCATTCTGATGTTCAACCTTCATTTGGTAATTCCTCTTGAATACATTGCCCTTAATCAAGCCCTACCAGGCCTCCTACACCCTCCTTGCCTTGATTTGGGTTCATTCGTTGTTCCCTTGTCACCGGGATTGTTAACACCCACTTCCTTTCCCTTGTCTCCCCCTCTCCCATGCCCCTGCCGGAACTGTGGATCCACTGTTTTCTCCTCCAAATTGTTTATCCAGCCTATCTTTTCTAGTTAGACCTGCAGAGATAATACTATGCACCAAAAACAAGGCAGAGCAAAACAAAGCAACAAAGGAAAACAAAACAGCAACGAGCAAAAAAAAAAAAAAAAATAGAAAAGTCTATAAATAGTTCATGGTCTGTATGTTGACCTTTAGGAGTGTTTTCCTGTCAAGTCTTATGAGGTGCCATGCCCTGACCCCAAAGTTTATACTCCATTGTGTGTATGTACCACAGTTTTTTAATCCATTAGTCTGTTGATGATAATGTGGGTTGTTTCCAACACCTTGCAATTGTGAAATGTGCCTCGGTGAATATTGGAGCACAGATGTCTGACTGTGGTTCGTTTCTTGCCTCTTCTGGATATCTGTCCAGTAAGAGAATTGCTGCGTCATATGGTAGCTCAATTTTTATCTGTTTTAGATATCGCCAAATTGATTTCCATAGTGTCTGTATATACATACAGGTCCACGAGCAGTGGACGAAAATTCCTGTCATCACAGCCCCTCCAACATTTGTTGCTTTCTGATTTTTTGAATTGGACTATCTTTGAGGGTGTTCGGTGGTTTCCCATAGTTTTATGATTTGCCTTTCTCTTATGGCTTATGATCAGGAACATTTTCTCATATGTTTGTTGGCCATTCAGATTTCTGCCCTTGTGAAACTTCTGATCAGGTCTTTCACCCATCACCTCAGGGGCAATGTTTTTTTTTGGATGCTAGCAGAGTATTGTAGACTTTGGTAATAAGGCCTTTGTCATTGCTAAAGATGTTTTCCTTGTCCTTGGGTTCTCTTGGTGAATTCTTTCGATACACAGGTGTTTTATCTTCAGTATTTCCCACTTTTCAATTTGTGACTCATCTGTATTTGTGTCCTTCCCTATTTCTGATAGCCTATGTATTTCCTGATCCAAAGTTCTCATGTTGGTCCCAATTCCCTCATTGATGGCCCTAATACTTTGGGGTTTTACCTTGAGGTGTGTGATTCACCTTGAGTTTATTTTTGTGTCTGGAGTGAGATAAGGGGAGGCAAAAATGCCTTAGGCTAAGGAGAGTGATCTGGAGATTGTCAGTGGCATGTGAGAGAAAAGCAAAGAGAAGAAAAAAACAGCCCCGTGAGACTGTGGGGGGACAGAGAGAAAAGAGGGAAACAAAAAGAACAGTATAGCTGAATCCCATCCCTAACTGTGGGGTTGGAGGTCTTTAACCCTGCCCTAGCAAGGCAGCATGCCATGGCTGTGTTGAGATAAAGCCTTTGAACCAGCTCCAAATGATCGGCTTTGGCCGAGACAGTGACTGGGCTAAGGTAAAACCCAAGCCGACCTCCACTGTGGTAAGATACAAGCCCCCAGCCCCTCAAAATCTTGTCGATTCTGTGCCTGCTTTTCTTTATGATGCTCCTCTTACAACCTGGCAGCATGGCAATGTGGACTTTCCCACTTAGTAACTCTAGCTCTGATTTCTGCGGAGTCTCTCTGGTGTGTGTTACACTGGAAGACCCTTTTTTACACATTTATAGAAGTACTTTTATAGTAGCACACTATGAATTCTGAGGATAGATTTTGTTATTTGATTAGTGTAGTTATTTTTTTCTCAAGTCATAAAACGAAGAGCATAATTTAATTAGTATCTAATAGTGGTCTGTTATTTTTGAGAAGAAAGTAATATATACATGTTCTTCTTGTAGTCAAAATTTATGAGACCTTGATTCGATTATGAACTTGATATAACAAAGATTAAAATGTAATCAAATCCCACTTATGGATAAACCAAATAGTTTTGGTACCCAAAGAATAAATGAGTGCCTATGTGTATAGGCTTCACTGCAGAAATGACATTTGAGCTGAGTCTTAGAGAATAAATGTGCACAGAAAAGAATACAAAATTCGAGTAGATATTTTCATTCTCTTCTTTCTTCCTTTTTTTAAACATAAGTTAATTTCTTAATTGGTTATGTCACCCAAGAAACAGGTGTCAGATGGAATAAGTAATTTAATTTCCTGTTAATATGTTGCTTGTTCATCCAAGTTTGACAATTTTGTTTGTAAATTAGTTTTCTATTGATGTGTAGCAAATTGCCACAAACTTAGCAACTGAAAATAACAGCCATTCATCATCTTACGGTTTCCATGGGTCAGGAGTCTGGGCATGACTTATTGGGGGTCTTTAGTTTTACAAGGTGTAATCTAAAGTGGCAACTAAAGCTGTATCCATACTTGAGGCTTGGGATCCTCTTTCAAACGTATTGATTATTGGCAGAATTCTATTACTTGTGGATGTATGACTGAAACTCAGTCCTTTCTCTCTACAACATGGCAGTTTGATTCTTTAAGACCTACAGGACGGCATTTCTGTTGCCTCTAGTCTCTGAAAGATCAATTGTTTCTGATGTCTAGATCTTTTAAAAAGCATCTCCTAATTATGTCACACCCAGAATACGCTTTAGTCAGCTGATTAGGCACCTTAATTACATCTGCAGAATCCTTTCACTTTTGCCATATACTGTATCCTAACCACAGGGATGATATCCAATTATATTGACGTATCAGGCTACACTCAAAAGAAAAGAATCATGCGTCACATGTAGGTCAAAGAGAATATACTCTTGTGGACTTTCTTTGGATTCTTCTCACCACTGTTTTAAAGTATATGATTTGAATAGTACAAATTATGTTTTATACTGAACATTAAAATAGACTGAATATACTGAAAAACTAAGTTTGCCAAGTTTTTAGTTTGTGTTTAATAAACTTATTAAACAGTTGAACAGCTGTTATGTAAATTAGTTATAACTATAATAACCTTAGCAGTCATGGTTTGTAACTTTTTCTCTTAAAATATCCTTAACTGAGTGAATACACATTATATTTTAAGGACTGAAATGAAAGCTTTTCATTTCTCAATAAAGATGGACAACTTTGAAATTTTCCCGTTTCCTCTTTTAATATAATTTTAATACTTAGATTTATATACTGTTAACTATTTTGAATTTGCATGGTAACATTCCCCTAGCAACATGAAGGGGGGGGGGGGGAGGCAGGGTATTGTTCATCATTGGCAGTACAGGGTTGCTTAGCTACCTATCTTTTTAATTTGAGATATCAGGCATTTCAATAATAGGGAGCCCTTAAGCATTTAAGTGTTTGCTCAGGACACATTATGGTGTTTTATGGGGACTTTTCACCTTTGTATTATAACTGTTACTGTGAAAGGTTTGAAGAAAGAGAGAAAAGGGAGTGTATTTAATAGCAGTTGGTAGAGTGCCTTAACTACATAAAATCAGTCATTTTATGAGAAGGTCTAATATGAACACAAATGAAATTGCAAGATATACTTTGATAAGAATTTACTTCATATGCAGCTGTACTGCAAAATGCAGTAATTACAACAATCTGTCATTTGATTGTAAGTAAAATCATTGTAGAATGTCCAAAATGTTGCCTATAGTTGTTTTAAAAATAGCAATACTGTTATGCAGCAACAAAATCATTAAATACATACCTAAAACACACTTTATTATTTTATGTTGCTGTCACGCTATTTGTTATTTGTTCTTAAAATGAAATATCAAATACCATACGATGTAAATCTGATATATCTAATTGGAAAAGATGAATACAAAAGTATTTCTAGGTGGAATCATTTAAAATACAATAGATGCATACTTTCTCCCTCTATCTAAATATTATTGTTAAAATATATATGGAGTGTTCAAATATACATTTCACTACAGAGGAAAGTAACAGGCTACTTCCTGTAGAGAGTCTCTTTCCAAGACTGTAAGGGAGAGATAGAAATTCTATCTCTGTAGCTCCCTAAAATTGAGGGCAGTGGCCAGTAACACTCTTGAGCTTTACCTCTGCAGAGAGTCCATTGTTGTTAGGTGCCATGGCATTAGTTCTGATCATAGAGACCCTATGCCCAAGTTGCTCCCTGGGCCTGTACTGTCCTCACAATTATTCTATGTTTGAGCCCACTGTTGCAGGTATGCTGTCATTCCCTCTTGTTAAGGGACTTCTTTTTGGCTGCCATTTTATTTTATCAAGCATGATACCCTATTTGAGGGGATGATCTCTCCTGACAACATGCCCAAAGTACATGAGATGATGTCTTACCCTCCTTGCCTCTGGGACATCCCAGCAATGTTTCTTCCAAAACAAAATTTGTTTGTTATTTTGACAGTCCATGGTCCTTCCAATGTTCTTCACCAGCACCATAATTCAAATACATTGTGCCTTCTTAGGTTTGCCTTATTCATTGTCCAACTTTCATATACATATGAGGCAATTGAAAATACCTTTGTTTGGTCAGGCCAAGACCCCTAAGTAACTTCCTTTAAAGAGTTCTTATGCAGCAGATTTGCCCAATGCAGTGTGTGATTTGACTGCTGCTACTATGAGCATGGATTATGAATCCAAACCACCATAGTATGACACAGTGACAGGTCATAGGCAGTGAACAAGAGAAGGATCAAGCAAAACAAGGATAAAGTTACTTATGCTGCATTTTACTGGCAGAATAAGTCACAAAACCAGATTATTCTTTGTGAAAATAGAGAATCTATCTCCTGATGAGAACTTCTATAAAGCCCCACTGCAAAAAAATAAAAAAAAGAAGAAGAAAGAAATACGAGAAATATGGACACAAGGAAGAATACTACTTGAGCTATGTTTTACCATCAGTCTACCACATTGGGTGAATGAATAACTTAAAGATGTTCTTGGGACACTGTCATTCTTCTCAATGCAGAATTCAGTTTCAGCACTATAAACTAATATCACTTCTCTATATACTTTTAGCCTATTGTCTTAACTCATATTATTGTCTTTTATGCTATTTTTCTCTTTTCCCCCTTTTATTAGAGTTCATGTCATGTAAAACCATACCAAAATTTTCGATTTTTCAACTAAATTTTGTTCAAAGCTGTGTTCATTGTTTTTACAGGATGATGATTTTTTTATCATGTACAGGAGCATTTTCATAGAGCTCATTTTGGGTTTGATTCTTCTGACTCAGGATTGACTTGATGTAACTAACAACAGTTACAAGCTGTGGTGTATGTGTGTGCATTTTCAAATGCCATGTAAATTACAGAGGCCTCGTTTTGGGGTAAAGTCAGCATCTTATCTCAATTTTGTAAAGTGGGTTCCTAGGGAATATCTGTAGGCTACTGTATAAAGATACTCTTTCATTGATTCGAAATAATGATTAGTCTTTCTTAGTTTGTGGGAGAAAGATGTTTAAGGATCTTCTTTTTAAACTCTGGCATGAAGTGCTTATTTGTTTTGTAGAAAATAGATAAGACAGAACCTGAATAGTATTTTGTTCTGTCTGGTTCACTTGTGACAAATCGTTAGGAAGTTGATGTCACTTACTGTTCACAGGATAACAGATTACCATTGAGTCCATTCAGACCCATAGCAACTCTGTAAGATGGAGTAGAAGTGGCCCATACAGTTTCCAAAGCTATCATCTTCATGAGGGCAGATGACCTCATCTTCCATCTGTGGAGTCGCTGGCAGATGTCAGTGGCTGACCTTTTGACTCGCTTCCAAGCATTTACACTATACCATTAGTACTCCTGATCTGTAATCAGGAGTATGTATCATATTAAGTATTCTATATTTTGTACTAAGATTAAGATTCTTCATAATTTTATACAAAGAGCACTGTGACTTCCAGAATGCCATATGAAGTAGTTTGAGATATATTGATCTTAATGTGCAAGATAATAAAAGGCAAGGAATTTTATATCTAGACACGCATGATCAGTAGTCAGTATCTTCTTTTGAGTGGGAAGTAACATGAGAAAACTGAGAGCGAATATTTTGGAGGGAGGGTGTGGAAGTCATGTGCTTCTGTTAATGTTATAATTGAAATGTAGGGGTAGAGTCTAGCCTGTTAATCTGGAGATAGCCATTGAGTAGCCAATGAGGCCTCTATGTGGGCATGGCTTTCTCCTGAGACTTCTGGGAAATCTCACGATATTTCCCTCGTGAAGATGAGAAGCTATCTTCCCCAGTTGAGGTTGAGTTAGTCTGAGTGGCGATGAGTCACAGAAAAGACAAGATGGCAGCGTCTGAGAAGCTGCAGGAGCCAGCGGAGAGACCATACGGCTTTGCCCTGATGGAGCCAGACCTCTGAAGCTGGAGTGGCATGCTGTTGATGGACCCTGAGCCCTGGAAGCGAGGAGCTATGGGGAGACCCCTGTCAGTGCCAGAATTCTCCACCAAATGACCTATGACTTCGTGAGTCCGAAGGAGACTTTGTAGACTGATTTCGGGCATATGGGTTAATATCGGACTTATGACTTTGTACTGGACTGGATTGGGATACCTTCTTAGTGTCACATTCCTTTTGGGCCATAATATAGTTGCTGAAATGGAATAAAATGGGGAGGAACTAGTGTGCTTCTTACCAGGGAAACATGCCAGACACTTGGCTAAGTATGGGGCGGGAACGGAGAAAGAAATGTTAAATGGACACAGACAGACTTTGCCTCTAGGGCATTTTCAGAGAGAGAGAGAGAACTGATAGCAATAGCTATAGTAGTTGTTAAGAAACAAAGATCAAATACTATCAATTCAAAGAAGAGACTATATTATCTAGGGAGATGTGGAGGATTAGGCATTTGAGTTGAATAGGCGGGGATATAGCATATTTTATCTCAAGGGAGAAACACTGTGAGAGGCACCATGTACAAAATAAGTATTTGTTGAGCATATGAATGAGAGGTATGAGCTAGCATTTGTTATTCCACTGATTTCTCAATCAAATATGTCTTTTTTAAGTACCTTGCACAGTATCAGGTAAGTGCCAGTGATAAAGCAATGAACAAAATAAGAAAGGCCTTCGTGGACCTACATCATGTAAGGCAGATAAACCTAATCAACATGCATCTGAGTGGATTCCAATAAGTTTGTGGGGAAGTTCCATTATCTTTTTTTAATGTATTTTTTTCCATGAACATGAGAATTCCCTTCCTGTGTAATTTTGGGTTGAGAAAGACAGTTAAGCTACCGAATAGCTTGGATGAGGAGAGATAGTTAAGTAGAATGATCAGGAAAAGTCTCCTTGAGAAAACAAAATGTAAATAGAAACTGACCTTTGTAAGAGGCACTGTTTGAGGTCTTTATTTGGTGCTATACCAGTATATCTAATATGACTGATTGCTTTTGGATGAATTGACTTGATTCTGGTTCCAGTTGTTGTCATGTTGTCATGAAATTGCTTCTAACTTACAGTGACCTTATACACAACAGCAGGATACACCTCCAGTCCTCGGCTGTCTTCACGATCATTCCTGTGCTTGAATCCTTTGTTGTAACCACTGTGTCAGTCAATGTTCTTGAGAGCCTTTCTCTTTTTTGCTGCCCCTGAACTGCACCAAACATGAGGTTCTTCTCTAGGAACAGATCTCTTTTGACAACACGTCCAAAGTATGTAAGATTAAAGCCTTGCCATCGTTGCCTCTAAATACCACTCTGGCTGTACCTCTTCAAGTATAGCCAGAGATCATAAAAGGGCAAAATGACAGAACACTTTGACCTTGTAGCAGTCATGAGTACTTTCAGCGTTCATCTCCAGCACCATAAATCAAATTCATCAATTCTTTATTCAATGTCCAGCTTTCACATGTATGAAGCCATTGATGCATGTGAGGTCTTAGTTTGAGCCAAGTGCACCGTTGCCCTCAAAGTATCATCCTCTGTTTTAGTACTCTAAAGCATTCTTGTGTAACAGCTTTTCCAAATGCAATATGTCTTTGATCTCTTTATTGGTGTTTTCAGAAGCTTTGATTGTGCATTCAAGCAAGACAAAATCTTGACAACTTCAGACATTTCTCCATTTATCATGTTACTTTCTGGTCCAGTTGTGAGAATTTTGCTCTTCTTACTTGAATTGTGATCTATCCTGAAACCTGCAATCCTGATCTTCATTAGCAAGGGCTTCAAGTACTCCTCGCTTTCACCAAGTGAGGAGATGTCTTCTGCATATTGCCGGCTGGTAATAGGTCTTTCTCCAATCCTGATGCCACATTTTTCTTCATATAACCGATCTTCTCTATGATTTGCTTAGCATATAGATTGAAGAAATATGGTGAGAAGATGTAACCCTGTTGACACCTTACAGTGATCCTAAAGGCAACAGAAAAAACACTTGGCCTGTCCTGCACCATCATCATAATCATTCTTATGTTTGAGCCTATTGTTATGTCCTGAATCCGTCCATCTCATTAAGGGTCTTTTTCACTGAAGTGCTACCAAATGTGATGCCTTTCTCCTAGGTCCTGGTAACAAGAGACAAATGTGGTAGAGGGAAATTTCATGGTATGACTCTTCTATAAATCCCAATAAGTCCCACCAAATGATTGGGTGGAGCTATTCAAGTAAGGTATGTGTAACATTAGGGGAAAAGATTGGTCAGTTTTCGTTACATCTCCCTTGACTCAAAGGATGAACCATCTTTGAAGCAGCTTTAAAGAGTAGAGAAATCCTGAAGAACTTGGCAGAGCACATTCAAGATCTCTGTCTCAAGGAGGACACCAAGATCAGATACATCACAGACTGTGGCATGGAGACTCAGAGGAGCAGCATCAAGACTGTGGTATACTGGGGGACAGAGTGACAAACAGGTTGGCTTCCTGGCCCACTGAGACAAAGGTCTGGTGACGCTGGGGCTGAATAACTAAGGAGACTTGAATACACATGGCTGAGAGACTAGGAACTGAGACTTGGCTCATGAGTGAGGAAACCAATGACTATAACCTTATGTTGATCCTGACTTGTGTTAGCAGCTTTACATGGGGCCTGGGAGAGGGACCCAAACCATCCTTTTGTTTGTTTGTTTTCAAATCTATGTATTAATTTTTTTTTTCTTATAAAACAACCTATCACCTTCAAAGTACTCTCCATTCCATTCTTGGAAACATTTTTCAAACTCATCGGCAGCACCTCCCTTGTTTTTTTTCTTTCCATTTTCCATGTCATCAAATCATTTTTCTTTCATGTCCTTCATTTGTGAAGGCAAAAAGAAGGTGCATGGAGGGAGACTAGGTGAGTCATGTGTGTGGGGCAATAGAGGCATGCAAGTTTTTGTCAGAAACTGGCACACTGAGATGACTGTGTGAGCAGATGCATTGTTGTAGGAGCAAAACCAGCCCCCATCTCCCGCCACAAATCAGGCCTTTTGTGTCACACACTGTTATGTAATCTTTTCAGAACCTCTAAATAGAAAGCTCAATTAACAGTCTGACCTTGTAGAATGAACTGCAAATGCACTCTCCCCCAGATTGTGCACATCTGGATTTTTTGGTGGGGAGGGGTAGTTGTGGTAATTACCTAACCTGGTGTCAATTTGAGACTATTTAGAGTGAAGAGATGGAGTTTAGCCTGTCAGTCAGATTGTAGCTTGATGACCTCACTTGGAGGTGCTATGGAGATAAAGAGCTCACTGAATGCCAGATCCATACTCCCTCTCGGCTTGACATTTCTGCTAACAAGCCACATGGAGCTATGCTGAGGAAGCCAGAGCCCTGGAGCTTGAGGAGTCCCATGGAGAACCACACCAGCGCTGAGATGCTTCCGCCATTACTGGACCCTCAAGATTTTCCACCCACTGGACTGTGGTCTTCCTGCATTTGGCATCATTGCATGTGTTGTAAATGTCTGAAAAGGAAGCTACAGACTGGCATTGGACTTAGTGGCTAATATGGAACTTTTGGACTTGATCTGGACTGGGCTGAGATGTTTCTTATATGAAATTATTCTTTATATAAAGTTTTCTTATATACATATATGTGCCTATGAATTTGTTTCTCTAGACAACACACACTAACACAGCCCTCCTATTTCCCTAATAAACCTTGTCACTGTGAGTATTGTCTGTGGGTTCCATGTGGCCCAGCATAGACGTCGAGTAGGAGTGAGAGGAATGGGTGGTGTCAGGGTAGGTGAAGAAAGAGGGGGTGTGGGGGCATGTCTGACCCCTGCCTTGCAGCAATAGGGGAACCAGAGGAGGTCAGATATGAACCTCATGCCATTTATTACAACAAAGTCTCACCATCCTCGTTTCTAAGGAGCATTCTGTCTGTTCTTCCATGAGACAGTTCTTCTTTTTCTGGCAATCCATAATATATTTGGTATTATTCTCAAAGAGCATAATACAAAGGTGTCCATTCTTCTTTGGTTTTCCTTATTTCACTGCCTAACTTTCACATGCATCTGAGGCCATTGGAAATACCAAGGCTTGGGTTAAGTACTTTACTCCTCAGAGTGACACTTTTAAAGAGGTCTTTGCAGAAAATTTTCCCATTCCTTATGTCCTTTGATGTCTTCACTGCCCCTTCTATGGGTAGTTGATTGTGGATCCAAGTAAAATGAAATCCTTAAAAACTTCAGTCTGTTCCCCATTTATTATGATGTTGTTTCTTGGTTCTGTTTTCTTTATATTGTTGTATAATCCACAGTGAAGGCTGGAGTCTCTGACATCTATCAGTAAGTGCTTCAAATGGTCTCCACTTTATATAATCTGCATATCATAGCTTGTTAATGAGTCATTCTCTTAGCTTATTTACTCAGCACCAGACTGAATAAGCATAAAGAAAGAGTGCGCACGACACTTTGTTGATTTGAAATCATATAGTATGCCCTTATTCTGTTAAAGCACTGTCTTTTGGCCATTGTGTGGGCTCCTTGTGAGTACAACAAAATGTTCAGAATTTCATTACTTCAAAATGTTATCTATAATTTGTTATGTTCCATATAGTCAAATGCTTTTGCATAGGTAACCCAGGTAAACATCTAAATTTCTAATTCCAAAAACTGTCATAGCAACTCTGCTCCCCCTTCAAATTTAGTGAAATGTCTCTACTTCATCAGTATTTGCTTTATACATTCTCGAATAATTTACTTGCTAAATTTCACATGTCATTCTTGTTTTGCAGAAACCGAAACTGAAAGATTGGCATCCTCCTGGTGGTTTTATTCTGGGATTGTGGGCGCTTATTATCATGGTTTTCTTCAAAACATATGGAATGAAGCATATGAAGTTCATTTTCTAGACTTGATTTATGAAGAAGATGACACAAGAGACTGTTGCCTTTGATCTAAAATCTTTGTCATATGTGTTTTTATATATTGCCTTCTATGAATTGACTAAAAAAAAGTATAAGGAAACTGTAAACTTGGGTGAAGTATTGATTTTGTAACTTAAAGAAAACTCAAATTGTAATTTTATTGCTTAATGACACAGAATGTGTTTCAATTTCCCTTTCTTTGTAGGGGACATAAAGAGACTAGAAAATATTGCTGTACCCCTTAATTATCCATTTTTCTCTTGGTAAGAAAAAAATGTGAAGACGTTAAAAGTCTCACTAGTAAAGGTAACTTCTATTAGTATTTTGTTATGTTCTCTTTATATATATTTCTCACACTAGAAACACAATGTGACATTTTGAAGTTTCCTTTTCCATTTTATAAGAGAAGTGCAGTTTCTTCAAGCAGTTTCATAGTGTGTATTGTATGCATGCACAGTAATTCATTAAGTGCTCTTCTGCAGTTAATCACTAATATTTTCCTTTTGTTCAGTATACCCTTAAAGGGTGTACTGTCTTACTGCCAGTCACTCACAGAAGTGTGCATTCTTAATTATAACTAAATATGAACATTAGATTTCGAAGCTGTGGTGCTGACAGTCTCCAGCCCCTTTTTGCTGTCAGTTTATCTGGGAAACGTAAGGCATTTTGGAATTTGAAATAGTGTCTGCTCAACAAAAGAAAGCTCCATTGTTTTCATTTCTAAACATAATGTTCTGCAAGTATTCGCCTCTTCAGTTTCTACTTTGAAAAGACAAGCACAGGGGTTTTTATTTCATTCTATTTATGGTAATCCTTCCTGATTAGCTGGATCTTTACTTTGCCTGACAACAACCCCATAGCATGGATGACTTTCATGGAAATTTTGTCTTTCTGGCCTTGCTTTCATGTTGTTTGACTAATGAGTTACCTAAGGCAGTAGACCCCCTTTCTGGTCTTAGACAAGAGGCAAAAGCTAATATCCCCATCTGTCAGCCATCTCTGCAACTTTGGGTTAGCTGGAAATAGTAATGCAGTTGTGCTTTGTGATCAACCCTAGATACTGTTCTTTCTTTTTAAAACTTTGCATATGAGGGGGCAAAAAATGGAAAGTTCAGTTTTGATGTCCTGGGGGCCCTTCTATATGTTTTATTCAGAAACTACTTAAATGTTAACTGTACTGAGTGCAAAGATCTGCTTTATGAGTGTTAGTGTCATTGAGCTGACCGCTTCTTCAAAAGCCTCCCAAATTAATATTTATTAAGATTTGTGTTTCTTCTCACTAAATATAAAATGGCCATACTTTCCCAAGTAGAAGATTGATTATTCTGTCTCCTAAGTTAAAACAAAGAATATTTGGGCTTTTGCTAGCACTCCATCTTTGTTTTAATTGATATCTCTATTGATGTGCTGTTTAAATGAAGAAGGAAATGTTATGAATTTTTAGAGAGAGTGATCATTTTGTGCACAGAAAAAGAAGAAAAAAGAAACTTTACATTTGTGCAGTCTGATCATTATACTGCTAAGAGACAAACATAACACCCTCCAAATATACAAAGTTGTGAACATCACGGTAAGGGAAGGAGTCTTAGAGTGGTAAAGCACGTCTGGTTGTTCTGAGCCAAAGTCATTTAGTTTGGATATAAAGAAACCTATCCTGATGGCAGAGATGTGTGTTAAGTGAAAGGATTTCTCATCACAGATTGTAGAAGGTGCTCTTCTGATTCAAACCCAAATGAGAAAAGTCCTTTGTATCTACTATACAGGACCAATTTTGCCCAGGCAGTTTCAGAGAGCAGATATTTCTCTCTTTCATTATCTAGTTTTTAGAATATAGTAGTGAAAAAACTACAAATATGTTAAATGCTTAGCTTGTAGCAGTAATCTTCTTACATAAAATATATTCTGCCTTCAGTAGTAAGTAGATTCTCTTTGTGTATATTTAGAAGGAAAGACTTTAATTAGAATTAAATGGCCTGCCTTTTAAATGATAACATGAAAGCACATTTTAAAAAATTCTACTTGTGCCACAAAAGCTGAACAACAGAGGGATGTTTTTGCTATCTCATTGTGCCGTCTAGAGCTGAGACAATGTTATGACTAAACACTTTGGAAATTGTAAATATGCAGTGGCATTATTGTTTCCCTTTCTGCTGAGAAAGATACCATGGGGGAAGTTAATAGTTATAGTACCCCTCTTTCTGTTTTACTGATTTACCTTGCTAAGCTCGCCCATGTGATTCTTATTCTCTGTGGTATTCTCTTTCCTCCCCAGTGCGTCCTTCAGAGAGAAAAGGAATGCAGATAAATGGATTCCAGCAAACTTGTCCTGGCATTTGGGGGAGGGACGGGCTATAATGATTCCATTCTACAGAGGCACGCTGGCTGAACAAAAGAAACCGAACGATGTGATTTCAAAATTTCAAAAGATATTTGTTTATAGTTTATAAAAGAGAAATATACTGTAGCTGAATCCCTAGTTAAATTGGATCAAGAAAAATAGAATTAAGTGCAAAAAATAACGTATGCATGTATGGTCTCAATTTTTACATATCCTCAGCTAGTTGAAAATGATGATTCCCACAACAAGCATAACTCAGCTTGTTTCTGCTTACTGGGTATATTCTACTATAGTATATGTTGATAGCATTTTTTCCATTATGTATGTTGTGTGGCAGAGTTACAGTTACTGTGGGAATCATAATTTGTCATTCTGACTTGTGTGTTCCTAGAATTGCTACAACAAATGTTGCGCTAACAGAACTTTTATGCAGTTGATTATGTGAAAATTAAACCCATCTATAGAAGATACTGTTTAACATTTGAAATATTGTTTAACTATACCACAAGGTATGGCTATAAAATAATAAGATTGGTAACCATTTTTGCTTTCTGGAATCGGCCTCTTTACTTCATGGTCACATTTTATACTCCTGGGCATTTTCCATGGAGAAAGTATTCTCCATTATTGCTGTCTGTTGCTGTCAGCTCCACATGTTCCTGTCAGAAGAGGTATCTGCTGCTTAAAGATGATAGCTTTCCAATTAGTGGTCAGTACATCTAGGTGATAACCAGTTCTTTTTTTTTTCTTTAATGCTAATTGTTTGGAATTGTGCTATGAAATACTGGGTTTATTAACTATATAAGCTGTTAAGTCGTACAGAAGTGTTATAGATGGAAGTATCATCAGAAAGTAGGTATTAAAAATGTACTTGTTTCAAATGCTAAAGGGTGCTCATGGTCATTCTTGTTTCACCCATGTTGCTTGCAGCCCTTGAGACTCTAGGGGACTTTAATCTTTGCCCAAAGTACACCCAGTTACAACTCTTGCTGAGTGTGGGAGGGTGGGGTCAAGTGATATAATCTGTGTTCAGTTTGCCCTCCTCTGATCAAGATCAGCCGGTACAAACTGTGACGGCATCTTAAGTGACATTAAATAAGGTAATAGATGCAATCAGTGCCTGGCCGGTCAAGTTTAACATTTTGTTCTTTGTTGGGTGGGGCTAAACCGATGTTTTCTTTTGAACACCAACTCAGTTCTAGGAGCTGCCTTACCATGACCTGTTCCTTCTGTTTAGAGCAGACACCATTTGGGGGTAAAAACTGAATGCTCTTATCTCCAAACGCAAACCCCAGCTCATCTGGACAGTAATGTATTCTTTGCTTCTCTTCCTTCTCCCCCGGTTACATACTAATCAGGACATTTTTAGTTCTAAATGATAAAAAAAAAAAAAATCTGAAAACTAGGTCCAAGGGGTATTTTGCTGAGGCCATCCAATCAATTCCCACTCTTAGTGACCCTGCAGGAGAGTAGGGCTGCCCCACGTGGGATCCAAGGCTGAAAATCTGTACAGAGCAGATGGCTACAGCTCTCTCCTATGGAGCTTTTAATCCATGGATTTCGTCACCGCTTGAAGAAGGGAGTCAAGTCTGAATCTCAAGAATGGAATGTCACCTGCATTCTCTTCTTTTGACATGTTCCATGGAAACGGACTTCTCACATGGCTGATGACCCCAGAGTCTCTTGTTCCATACTTTTCACCAACCAGAGGGAAATGTTCCTTCTTTCTTGAGTTCCAGCTTGAAAAAACCCGTGGGAGAGTTAGTTCAGTTTATTACCATCAGTACTTCCACTTGGCTGGAAAGCTAGTGTCATGTAAACACACAGTGCTGGTATGAGCTCAATTGGAGAAAGAGGGAGCTCAAGAGAAACCATTTGTTAGCCCCCCTTTAGCATCAACTAGGGTGGGCAAGTTGATTCCAACTCAGAGAGCCGAGAACTGTAGAACTGCTGCCCACGGGGTTTTTAACGGCTATTAGATTGCCAGGACTTTATTCCAAAAATGCCTTTGAGCAGCTCCATCCTCCAACCTTTCTGTGACAGAAGGGTCCATCTGCTACCGTCCAGACAGTCAGTCTCGGAAACCATGTGCAAAGTCACCGTAGGTCAGAATTGACTCCTAACCTTGGGGTTAGGTCTGGAGTAGCTCCCAATTCCAGTTTTCCTGTCACTTCGTGGAGCTTGTTAGCGGTGTGCATCACCCGAAACCAACGTCCTTGCATTCTTCTCTCTAGCTTGCAGTCGGCGGAACAGCATGAAGCTGCTAGAAATGCAGAATCCCAGGGCCCACCTCACACCTACAAAACCCGCATTTTCACAAGCTCTTCAGATAATTCATATCTGCTGCTGGAAGGAGGAGAAGCACAGATGTACGACACCTCCCTGGACTGAACAACTCCATCTCTTACAAGGAAATTATAAAAAGGAGGTTGCACATATGTAAAACATATAGTAGTGACTAGTAGCATAAGCTATAGGTTAGCATTGTCAGCATACACTGAGGCTTTTTAAGTCTGAACTACTCATTCTCTGTTTTGGATGTTTAAAAAAATATATGATAAATACTTAAAACTCAGACATCTATTCAGTATTCATCATGGCTGGTATCTGCACATTCTCTGACACCCACCCCTCAACAAAAGATGGAGTCTCAACTCCCCTCAAATAAAGGATGGCCTTAGTGACTTCTAAAATTCAAAAGTGGCAAAATATTACTTGACAACTTCTGAAGCTAGGTTGTAAAAGGTGGTGCCCATTTATTTCGCTCTTTCCCTAAGGACCCTTACTCTTGAACCCAATCATCGATCATGAAAAGTCACATGGGGAAGCCATGTACCCTATTTTTTGGACCATAAGACTCTTTTTTTCCCCAAAAAAGTGGGAAAATAGGATGCGTTTTATGGTCCGAAGGTGTAGTACACGAGAACATTTTAGTATACTGGTACTATTTGGTTCAGAATATTTTTTTCTTGTTTTCCTGCTCTGAACACAGGGTGTGTCTTGTGGTTAGGTGTGTCTTACGGTTCGAAAAATACAGTATATGTATTCTGATAACAGTCCTGTGTGAGGTCCCAGCCAGTCAACCTTGCCCACATGAACCTGGAGAGCTGTGAGAAGTGCCTTCAGGGGTTTCCTGACTGTCCCCCAGTGAGAATCGCCTCGCTGATCCCTAGAACCAAGAGCGATTATAACCAGAAAAGATTGCTGTTTTACACCATCACAGTGCAACAGACAGATGACTGGCGGATATGTTTAGAGTGATTTGCATTAGCCATTACTGAAAACAGTGTTATGTATTGTCTTCTGTTGTGAAAATGTTTAAGCTCTGCTAGAAATGAAAACAAAGAGTTTGACTGCGGGATGTAGAAACAGAACATGTTGTGAAAGGGAAAGTCACAGTCCGGGCAAAAAGATGCAGAGTGTGTTGTGACTTTTGGAGAGTACCCGTGTTTGCTTTGGTAGCACATGTACTAAGAATTTCAGAGAGAACCCAGGAGAAACAATAGGACTGTGCTTCCAGACAGAAATGGGAGGGGCAAGCAGGACAAAAAGTTACAAGAATTTGTGAACCAATAATCTTAAACTTTTAAACATCAGCTAACAGCTGTGATTTGTTATAGCCTCAGGTTTGTTTAACAAGGAGTTCTATTAGTGATAATGAAGTCAGTGTTCTGTCACAGCTCAGCCAGCCGTTCCCCTATTTTGACATAACAAGCTTATGCTTTCTTAGACAAAGAGTCAACAGGAATGGAGTGAAGATCTCCAGAAGTCTAATTTGGGGGAATCAGAAAAACAGAACCGAGACTGGTTAAACTGGTGCTTGCTTCATTTTGGTCGCAGAGTTATGGGTACAGCTATTGGTTCCAGGAATGAGGTTAGGCCAGGCATTCCTTTTAGACCAAGCTGAGTAAGCCTGATTCACGGACACCTTCAACAAACAATTCCTAATCCAAACTAGAATCCTGCCTTCTCTCCTCTGTGTGTTACAAGTAGCTAAAATTTTACAAAGAGACTGAATTGTCTTTTTAGGACAGTAAAAGTGAAGATTTCCATTTCATTCGGGACGGAATTTTCATTGGGCTGGTTTAACTCTGTTATGTTAGTATCCCAGTTTTAAGGTATACATAGACACTATTCTAGGAGGTGCCACGAGGGACATGGATTGTAAGTTCTTGTAACTTGTAAGTTCATTCTAGAAAAGTCCAAAAGGATGAACCACGTGGCAGAAAATGATGGGTCTTTTAGAACTTACATTGATAAACAAATGTCATTTTATTTGTTGTCAGCTGACATGACCGATAAGACACGGAGGAAGAAGAAATTTAACTGAATTAGGATTAAAGACAACCAGATTTGGTTCCTCTATACCTTTCTCTTTCCTGTCCCCACCAGTGCTTTTAAACAATTAGCGTTCCTTCCATCCTCCTGTTCCACCACCTAAGACCTTTCTGTTGTCCAAAGATTTTATTTTGTAATCTGAAAATGACATGGAGGGCAGCCAGCTGACGAGACGCTCTGGTGCAGGGTGATAAGCCCTTCATAGCTAACTGAGAAGTCAATCGTCCAACCCACCAGCCCCACGGCGGCCCACGATGTGGCAGCCTGCTCTCCTAAAGAGTCACCGTGGCCTTCGAACCCCGAGGGAACAGTTGCACTCTGTCCTGCATGGTCACTGTGAGTCAGACAGAGGGTTTAGTTTAGCTTGTTCGTTTCCTTTTAACAGCTTTACTGGTGTATATATATAATTCACATGTCATACAACTTAATGGTTCAAGCATATTAGAAAGAGTTGTACAGTCATCACCACAATCAATTTGAGAACATTTTCTTCTTTCTTGTGCCCACTGTAATTAGCTCCTCATTCCTGCTCTCCCCCACCTGCCTACCATACCCTCAAGGAACCATTAAGCAGTTACTAGTATCACTATAGTTTACCTGTCTTAGATTTCATATACAGAAAACATACCCCATCCCACCCTGGCGGGAGTGGGGTTGTGGGGGGTGGAGATTAAACTAAAAAATGGGCCAAAAGGAAGATTAAATGATAAGATACTACATTTGAATCACATTCAACTTTACAATGATCTCATCTGATTGCAAAGCTCTGGACAGGGTCAGAAGGCAAGCACCAGAGGCTTCATCCTTGGGTGACCCTCTGACTGTACCTCCTACAATCCCCCACCATTTCCTCCTCCCTCTTCTCCACTCCCTGGGTCTCAAAGCCTGGGGTAGAGGCTCCCCACTCTAAATCGTTAGTTTCCTTCCTTCTAGTGGGACCGCCAGGAGCCTCAGTGATAGCGTGGTAATGCTCTGGGCTGCTGGTGGCAAAGTCAGCTGCTCCAAACCACCAGCTATTCCTTGGGGCAAAGTTTCTGTTTTGTTTTAACTCCAGTAAAGAGTTAGCGTCCTGGAAACACACAAGACCAATTCTAGTCTGTCTAACTGGGTCGCTATGAGTTGGTATTGATTCAAGGACAGTTGAGTTTGGTTTCGATTTATTAGGAAATTACTCATTAATAACCCCATCTCTTTCTTCTAGTTCCCTTGGCATAAATATGTTTTCTCTTGCATTTTATAAGATAATCATCTCACACATCTTAAAAGTGCCTCTCAAGAGCATATTCCTTTCTAACATAGAGCTGCAGTTCTCAACCTGTGGGTCGTGACCCCTTTGAGCAAACAGACCTGAAATTATTTAGGCTTTGGGGTTTTTTTCAGGTTTTTTTTTCTTTTCCTTATACATCACAGTAGCAGTTATGAAGTAGCAACAAAAATAATTTTATGGTTGGGGAATCACCACAACACAAGCATCTGTATGAAAGGGTAGCGGTATTAGGAAAGTTGAGAAGTTATCAGACATCAAAGAACTAAAAATCATAGCATTGCATGCCCACCTTCCTGATATGAATGCTGATGACAGTGTGTGCATAAGCAAAGGTGGTGAAGAAAGCTGATGGTGCCTGGCTATCAAAAGATACAGCATCTGAGATCTTAAAAGCTTGAAAGTAAACAGCCATCTAGCTGAGAAGCAAGAAAGCCCACATGGAAAAACACACCAGCTTGTGTGACCATGAGGTATCAAAGGGATCAGGTATAGGGCATCAAAGAACTAAAAATATATCATTATAAATGAGGGGGAGTACACATTCAGGACCCAAAGCCCATCGATCTATAGGTGAAACAACATCCCCTTACAGAAAGGTCCCAGGGAAGAGACGAGCCAGTCAAGGTAGTGTAGCAACAATGAAATATGCAACTTTCCTCTAGTTTTTAAATGTTTCCCCGACACCCCCACTATCATGATCCCAGTTCTACCTTACGAATCTTGCTAGACCAGGGTGTGTACACTGGTACAGTTAGGAATCAAAACATGGGTTTTTCAGGACAGATAAACCCTTCAGGACCAGTGGTTATACCAGGATGGTGGAGAGAGGGTGAAATAGAAAAGGAGAACCAATTGTAGGGATCTACATATCACCTCCCTGGGGTACGGACAACAGGGAAGTAGGTGAAGGGGCACATTGGACAGTGTACGATATGGCAAAATGATGATAATTTGTAAATAATTAAGGGTTCATGAAGAAGAAAGGAGGGAAGGGAAATATGAGGAACTAATACCAAGGATGTAAATCGGAGAATGTTTCAAGAATGATGATGGCGATAACTACAATTGTGCTCTGCATACAACAGATGTATGTATGGATTGTGGTAAGAGTTGTATGAGCCCCCATTAAAATGATTTTTTTAAGGAAGGTTGAGGACTGATGATCTAGGGCTTTTCTCCATTTCATAGCCTAGTGCTTTGAATGAGGGGATGTCTCTCGCGGATGTGGCTTCCCTGCCTTGCTCTCCTTTGTGAAGCCTTTGACATCTGTCCCTGAAATGGGTCTCTTTTCAATGATCTCCTAACTGTCACATCCAAGGAGAACGCTTCTTCCAGTGTCTAATTTTGCCTTTTAGGAAAAAGTTACTGATTGCTCCTACTGGTCTGCCTTACAATACTGTACCCGCCCCAGGTTTTCCTGGCTAAAGCCATTCCGTTCAGTCTTTTCCAAGAGCTGCTCTTTGGCAGTTCACTTTCAGTGTTTTCCAGAGTTCCTGAAGCTGTCATGCCCCGGGACAGTCACACCCACACTTGTGATTGCCATTATTATGTCTATATTTGTCAATGATGGCCAAGTTCCTATAGCAAGTAACTCCTCTGAGCTCCAGGGGTGTCCTGTCTCATTGCATCTGCTGTGATTTTCCCAGCTTCATTCCTCATCCTGACGATTGATCATTTCCCCTTTCTTGGTGAGGCTTGCCAATGAGCTGTCAATCCTTTTGAAGAACCAGCTTTTTGTTGCATTGAGTTTTTACATTGTTCTCTTGCCTTTCTAATCATTTAACTCAGCCCTGATTTTTATTACTTTTCTTTTGCTGTTGGAGTGGTTGTTCTGTTGATCATATTCTAGTTGCGGGAGGTTTTGTGATAGTGTATCAGTCATAAGTTGCTCTCTTGTTTTAATATTTTATTCAAGTTTTATTTAAGGTGATGCTAATTACAGCATTTGAAGAGGGGAGGATCTAATTCCTAAGATGGACCCATGAAACGGTTAAAAAACAAATGAAGTGGTGAAGACATCACCAGTCCAATTGAGATTCTAGGTGCTGTCACCATGTGGTTACAGTTACTGGGAGTCTTCCCAGCTTAGGGCTGGAGATGCTTTTGGAAGCTCGTTCACAATCTGGTGCAAGGGCACAAAACCACAACTGGAGAGGGGTTAAAAATCCTGGGTTATTGGCTTCATCACACCTACTCTCTCCACCCCAAAATGGCATGCACACACAGGCGCGCGCACACGCGCGCACACACACACACACACACACACACACACACACACAAATCAACTACCACACCCAATAGAGTACTTCTGGTGTAAAGAACTGATGGGCTGGTCTGGAAACAGATCATGAAGATAGTCTACCAAAGCTCCTTTCGGCTGGGTCTACCCACACCATCAAGCAGTGAGCGCTCGGGTTAGGAAAGCAAGGTTCTATTCTCAAGTAGTCACAATTTCATTCATGACTCACTGTGAAATTACAAAGTGCCTATACATGATCAACTTCCACTTGCCGCTATTTCTAGATCAAAAAGAAACTTTACATCTCTAGAAGGGGATCACCAAGTCCACCTCTGTCCCCCCAAGTATACAGCTTAAAGACCTTTTTTTGGGAGTTGGGTTTCTTCTGTACCCCAAAGAGGGGGACACGTTAAAGCTGAATCACCTGTCACCTGGAGGTCTAACATAATTTTGAGCAATGTTTGCATCCCAGACAGACAACATTAACAGGTACACTAGAATTCTGAAGGTAACTATGCTTTAAAATAGTTTAAAATTAGATAATTGTACAGTATTTGTTTGTGCTTGGAATTCCAGTCCTAGACCAAGCTTGTGGTCTTCAGCATTGATGTCCTTGCCATCCAGCAGATCAGACAGCATCACTTTGATGGCTGGCTTTAAGGTCTGAGTGTAGCCCAAACTGATCAGGCTGGAGTTGTTCACCATTGCCGAGGTGCTGCAATTCCAAAACGAGTCTTGCTATTCACAGCTGTCCAAGTAAGATTGACAGCAGTCTCCAATTTCATGCTCACCTTCTGGTAAGTGGAGCCGCCAAACTCTGGCCCATCATTCACAGTACTGTGCAGCTGGAATTCGTCTGTCTTGTAGCCAACCGCAAAGTTGCTCTGTATCATGCAGGATGGGGCGGTCTTGAAGTTCATCTGGTAGCCTGCCAGCCAGCCCTCGTGCCCCAGCACCAGAGCCCCACGGATGGCAGACCTGGTGATGTCGAAGTCCATGTCGCAGCCCACCCAAGTTGATGTGCTACCGCTTGTACCCTGTCTTGATTTTGGTGTTATTTTTCCCAGTGTTCAGGGAGAAGGACGAGTCAAAGGTCAGCTTTAGCTCATGGGTCAGCTGGTCTTCCACGGTGCTGAGCGTGTTGTCCGTGTTCCACTTCTCTGAGATGATCAAGGTTTCCAGACTGCCTATGGCTTTGTTGTCTTGGTTGTTGTCTTGGTTGTTGGCTGAGCTGGAGCTGATACATACCAGTCCGTTCTCAGATCTTGTTTTCAAATTCAGTTTTATGAGGCTAAACCTATAGCCCTTAGTGAAGACGTCCTGAGCAGGTTTGCTGAAGTCAATGCACGTGGGAGGCACAGCCATCTTCTGCTCTGAGGCGATAGCAGCAGGTGGCGACTCATATATCCATTAATAATTGCTATCAAGTTTCCTCTGAGACATGCTTTTGCTGTATCCCATAGGTTTTGAAATGTATACTCATTCTCATTAGTTCCTAGAAACTTCCTAATTTCCTTTCTCTTCTGGATCAGTACCCATTAGTGTCACAGAGGATTATTAGTCATCCTTCAATTGTTTGCCCATGCTTTCTTGGCTGTCCTTTTGTTGATCTCCAGCATGTGGCATGGTGGAATCAGAGGGACATCTGAATAATCTCCATGTATTCGAATTTACTGAGGCTCCTCTTGTCCCAGCATCGGATCTATTTTCAAAAATGAGCCATGTGAACTTGAAAAAAAAAGTGAATTATTTTTTGCATTTGAATGTAAAGTTCTAAAAATGTCTATCAGGTCTGGTTGCTTCATTGTAATGTTTAGCACTATAGCCTCCTTGCTGACCTTCTTTCTCAGTGATCTATCACTGATAGCGATCTATTAAAGTCACCTACTATGATTCTAGAGTCTGTGGTTTCTTTCTGCACATTTTGAAGTTTATTTGACAAATTTCACAGATCTCTCATGAGACAGTTATATATTAATTGTACTCACTGGGTGTTGGTCTACTGATTCTTTGAACCTTGTATAGTGCCCATCCTTGTCTCTTGTTATGGTTTGTACTTTGAGGTCAATTTTATCAAAGATTAAGATTGCAATCACTGCTTTTTTATTGTTGTCCCTTGCCTGGTATATTTTCTGTCAGTCTTATATTCTTTGTCTATTTTTTCCTGCAAGCTTAAGATGTGTCTCTTATGGACAACAGATTGATGGGCTATGTTTTCTCAGGCAGTCTGCTAACCTTTGTCTCTTAATGGGTGAGTTGAGGCCATTGATATTCAGAGTTAATATCACCATCTGTAGATTCACTGCTGTTATACCTTTTTACTTGGGTGTTTTTCTATCTCCATTCATATCAGTGTCCTATGTTTTTTGGGGGGCTTTATTCTTGCCTTTCCCCTCTGAGACAATGTTATCTTGGTAATTGTTTTCAGTGCATAGACTTGTGAGTGAAATTGCATTGTTTGGTCCTTACTTGTGCTTGGTGGATGTTGGTCTTTTGACCACAGTGAATCGGCAAGGATTTTCCTCAGAACTGACTGCCTTTTGGCATATTCTTTGACTTTTTCCTGGTCCTGAAAAACTCTAACTTTACTGTCTATCTTAACAGATAATTTCAGGCTATCGAATTCTTGGGCTGGTGTTTTTTTCTTTCAGCTTTTGGAAGATGTAACTCCACTTTTTGCTAATCTTCATGGTATCTTTTCATAGGCCTGAACATATTTTTATCTGAGCATCATTGTATATAACCACTTTTTTTCTGTAGCTGCTCTTCAAATTTTCTTCTATTCCTTGAAGTTGGAAAATTTAACTATTATGAGCCTTGGTGAGTTCTTCCTGGGGTTTAGTCTAATTGGTGTCCTCTCTACTTCCTTATGAGTGTCTGATGCTCATTCTTTAAGGTGGGAAAGTTTGTTTTTAGAAATTCTCTTGTTAATTTAGCTGTTGGCTTCTTTGTTGTGTTTTCTTTTTGTGGTAGAACAATTATTTGAATATTTTTCTTCATTGAATATGTCTTTGTGCTCAGGTTTTCTTTCACTTGTTTGCTTATTTGTTTGACTGTCTTTCCTGTTTGTTGACATCTCCTTGAGTGTCCTGAGATGGCTGGTGTGATTCTCTGTTTCTTCTATTTGATTGGTGAGGCCACTTTTCTTGTGTTTTGCTTATGTTACCTCATATATTAGTTCTTGTATTTCCCTTGAGTGCATGGACTTCATCTCCTCTATCCTTGCATCTTTATTTTGCATTGTGACCTACATATCCTCTATTACTCCAGATAGCATTCTGTAGAGTTATTTTTGTGGCAGATTAGTGTCTGATTCTTCCATGAGTATCATTAGGCTTATGACTTCCTCCACTGTTGTGTTTTGTTTTTATTGTATATAAATATTGTATTCCTCATTGAGAGTGTTGAAGTATGTTACTGATTGAATGTCATTTGGAACTGGACACCATGTTTCTGGAGATCAAGGGGCTCTGAGCTCTTTATCTCTGACTGGAAAGAGTTTTTGAGGACTATCTGTGGTTTACTATGGTGGTGGGTCGGGTTTCTATATAGGTCAGATGCCTCAGTAACTCAGTGGCCACTGGCAGTGGGGGGCCTCGTAGTTGGGGGTGAGGCAGGCAACTGTCGATTTGCTACTGTCTAGGTTGGGGCAGGATTGCAGCATAGGCAAGGGCCTGGTAGGGACTGTCTGGCCACAAGTTGCAGCCTTTTAAAGATTCTTGGTGGAGTCCGAAACTGGTTTTTGGCTTGGACTGTTAACCATCAGAACCTCTTTGCTTTTCCCATTTTGATATGTTAAAGTCCTGGCTGTGCTCTGGAGATTAGAGTTGTTATGTAAATGTTATGCTAAAGAACAGTACAGAATTCTGGCTGCTTGCATTCAGTTATACAAAGGATTGCAGCCTAGAATTGAGAGCATTTTTTTGTTATTGTTTAAAAGTTGTCTCCTCCCTCCCCCTTTTTATAATGGGCTTGTGGGGTCCCTGATACTGGGGTTGTGTTATTCCGTCCCCTAGGGAAGGGGGCCAGATTAGCAAAATGGGTTTGGGGCTGACTGGAACTGCACTCCTGTGTCACTCCTGCCACTAGCCTCCACTGCCTGCCAGTTGTGCTCTGGGGAACTATGTTTTGTCACAGGTAAATATCTCAGTAGCTCTTAAATTGCTGTGAATTATTATCTAATTATCTGTCATTACCAACACTGGCAGGCATGGAACTGGGGAGAAGGGAAAAGGGAATTGTTGATGTATTTACTCCATTCCTGGACTTTCGAGGGCAGGGAGGATAGCAACCTTCCCATCACCTTGAACAGACATTCCCACAATATAAATTCCCCCTTCCTTTCTTCCCCAACTCCTTGTAAACACAGATTACCTCTATCTCTATTCATTTGCCTGTTGCTATTATTTCATATAAACCAGATAAAATAATAATTGCCCATTTGTGATAGACTTATTTCACCAAACTTATGGTTTTCACAATTCATCTATGTTGTATCATAGACCAGAGCTTCATTTCTCTTTTTGGAAACACTTATGGATTGTGGTTGCACAGCATGATTAATGCAATTGAAATTGGTAAATTGTGCACCTGAAAGTGTTAAATTAACCAACTACTCCCTGAATGCAAGAACACTTAGTTCTAATAACCCAGCATTCTGTGATGCTTATCTTCCTGACATGATTGCTGAAAGCAAAATGGATGCAAAATAAAATGTGGTGAAGAAATCTGATGGTGTCCTGTTATCAAAAAGATAAGGCATTGAGAGTTTTGAAGATTTGAAGATAAACAAGTGGCCCTCTAGCTGAGAAGCAACAAAGCCCCCATGGAAGAAGCACACCAGCCTGTGTGATCGATGGGATTAGGTATCAGGTCAAAGATCCAGCGGCAGAGGTGGGGAGGGGATCATATCAATGTGAATGAGGGATATTGTGAAGTAGAGACCTCCAAGGCCATCTGGAGACAATTGTATATTCCCTTAGGGAAGGATCACAAGGAAGAGACAAGCCAGTCAAGGTACAGTAAAGCACCAATGAAACATACAACTTTCCTCTAGATCTTTAATCCTTCCTCTTAGTGTGACCCGATTCTTCCTTACAGATCAAGCTAGACCAGAGCATGTTCACTGGTACAGACGTGAACTTGCAACACAGGGACAGATAAATCTCGCAGGACCAATAATGAGAGGAGTGGTACTAGGATTGTAAGGGGAAGGTGTGGAGAGATAGAAGTGGGGAACTGATTACCATGATCCACATATGACACCCCCCCATGAGGATAGACAAAAGAAAAGTAGGCGAAGAGAGACAGCAGTCAGTGTAAGACATGAAAAAAGAAATCTGAGTTATCAAGGATTCATGAGGAAGGGAGGCACAGAAGTGGGAAGGTGTACTGATACCAAGGGCTCAAGTAGAAAATGTTTTGAAAATGATGACAACATATGTACAAATGTGTTTGACACGATGTATGTATGGATTATGGTGGGAGCTAGAAGAGCCTCCAATAAAATGATTTTTTAAAGTGTTAAATTGACAAATGTGTTATATATATTTCTTCAGCAATAAGCCATCAACTTTCCATTAACTTACAGAGAAGCCTCTACCATAGTATCCTTACTTGAATAGTATCCTTATCAAGTATATACTTGGCACAATAAGGGATTACCTGTGTGTGAGAGATGACAGTGTTAAAATGATTTTGACAACTTGGAGCCAATAAGATTAAATCTACCACAGATAATAAATGTCAACTCCTTTGTTTAGGTTAATTTTTTCCCACTGTGGTTAGACGTATGGAATTTTGTTTGTTTTTTAAATTTAACCTATAGAAAACACCTAAAATTTAGCAATAAATTTCCACAGCCTAAAAAAGATGTTAGTGGAAAATATAGTTGATCATAGGGCAACATGCTCATTAAAAAATCCACACCTACATGGAAAGAAACACATCAGCTTGTTTGACCATGAGGTGTCAAAGGGATCAGGTATCAGGCATCAAAGAACTAAACCCAAAGCCCATCTGTAGGATGTGGGACATTCTCTTATAGAATGGTCGCAGGGAGGTGATGAACCAGTCAGGGTCCAGTGTAGTAATAATCAAACGTATAACTTTCCTCTAGTTCTTCTGTGCTTCCTTTCCTCCCAACCCCATCATGATCCCAATTCAACCTTACAAACCCGACAGACCAGAGGATGTACACTGGTACAGATAAGAACTGGAAACATGGGGAATCCAGGACAGAAGATCCCTTCAGGACCAGTGGTGAAAGTGGCTATACCGGAAGAGTGGAGAGAAGGTGGGATAGAAAGGGGGAACCGATTATAAGAATCTACATATAACCTCTTTCCTGAGGTATGGACAGTGTAAGATATGACAAAATAATAATAATTTAGAAGTTATCAAGGGTTTAGGAGGGAGGGGGGAAATGAGGACCGATACCAAGGGCTTAAGTAGAAAGAAAATGTTTTGAGAATGATGAGGGCAACAAATGTGCAAATATGCTTGGCACACAAGGTATGTATGTATGGATTGTGATGAATTGTGTGAGCCCCCCCATAAAGTGATTTTTAAAAATTCTCCTGAAAAAAAGAAAAGTCCACTTACATTTAATAAATATTCCATACGTAATTATTTTTTATCCTGTATCTTATCTGTCATTTCTATGATTCTCTTTAGATAGCATTTATTGTTCAATTTGAGGTGCTTTTTCGAGAGGTTAAATTTAAAAAGCAAAGGTATCTTCTCTGTTTGAGTCCACTCTGAGTCGCAGCCAGTCCACAGTATGGGCTGGTGTGGCCCCACTGGATGTCTGAGACTGGGGGGGGAGTAGGGAGCCGAATCTTTCTCCCAAGAAACAGCTGGTGGTTCCTAACTGCTAGCCCCTAGCTTAGCAGGCCGAGGAGTAGCCCTTTATAGTGTCAGGGCTCCTCGATAGATTAAATAGGTATACATTTAATAAGGTGTGTGCCAAGGAATGTTGCTATGCCACACACACATATAAGTAGAAATATAGACTTGGACCAGAGGACAGGTACCTAGAAGATGCAATTGATAAAAGGAATAACTAATGCATTTTTAGATCATTTTATTGGGGACTCGTACAATACATGAATACGTATGTTGTGCCAAGCACCTTCACATGACTGCTTTCATAACATTTTCCAAATATCCGCTTTTCCACTTCGGCCCTGGATATCAGCTTCTCATCCTTCCCACTTCATACTTGTTTCTGCCCCCCCAACCTGACCCAGTCCTCATTGCTTTATAAATTATTATTGTTTTATCATATCTTACACTGCCCAACATCTCCCATTGCCCACCCCTTCCAATGTCCATCCTTCAGATAGGAGGGCACCTGTAGATCCCCACAGTTGGCTCCCTTTCTCCACCCCACCTTCCCTCCACTCATCCTATAACTCCATTCTCACCACTGGCCCTGAGGGGTTCACCCACCTTGTATTTCCAATTCCCATTTCTTCCAGTGTACCTCCTCCAGTCTACCTGGGTTTGTAAGTTAGAGTTGGGACCATGGCAGTTGTGGGGAGGAAGCCTTCAGGAACTAGAGGAAAGTTGTGTGCTTCATCCTTACCTCACTGCACGTTGATTGGCCCATCTCCGCTCCGTGACTAAGGGGGTGTCCAATTGTCCAAAAGTGGGCCTTGAATCCTCACCCTGCTGCCCCCCTCATTCTTATTGATTTGATTCTTGTTCTTTGATGTTTGATATCTGTTCCCTTTGACCCCTCATGATCACACAGGTTGGTGTGCTTCTTCCACATGGGCTTTCCTGTTTCTGCACTGGATGGCCACTTGTTCACCTTCAAGCCTTTAAGATTCCAGCTACTTTTTCGTTTGGTGGCTGGGTGCCATCAGTTTCCTCTGCTTTGTCTGCCACTGCACTCTTTTCTCCACAATGATCATATCCGGAGGGTGGGTACATAATGATATGATTTTTGTTTTTTGATGCCTGATACCTGGTTCTTTCCATACCTCATGGTTGGACAGTGTGGTGTGCTTCTTCTGTGGTGGGCTTTGTTGCTCTGTTTGCTCATCCTCAAGCCTTTAAGGCTTCAGGCATTATACCATTGATGGTCAGATAACATCAGCTATCCTCACCACTCTTGCTCATGCCCCACTGGCCCTCAGTGATCATCTCAGGAAAGCACATCCACAGTGATACGATTTTTTCCTGTTTGATGCCTGAGACCTGATCGTCTTGACACCTCGCGGCCATCTGGCTGGTGTGCTTCTTCTGTGTGGGCTTGGATACTTCTCAGTTGGATGGTCATTTGTTTATCTTCAGGCTTTGAGACCCCAAACTCTATATCCTTTGATATCTGGGTGCCACCAGTTTTCTTCATCACACTTGCTTATGCACCTATTTGACTTCAGTGATCGTATTGGGCCAGTGAGCATCAGGGAATCCCAGATACATAGAACAAAGTATTCTTGCATTGATGGATGCCTGGGTGGGGGCTCAAAGTTCAACTGCTACCTTAGTACTAAACCTATATCTATATGTACTTGTATCTGTACTCACCTTATCATAGATAATTATATTTACATATATACATGCCTGAGTTTAGGCCTCTACAAGTGCTCTTTGCCTTCTAGTTCCTTCCTCTATTTCCTTCTGTCTTTCTCCTGTCCCACTGTCATGCTCATCCTGCATTAGAGTCAGAACTTCCTCTCTATTACATTACCCTTACTTTGGTCCTATATAAGGCCTCCCACACCATTCTTACCACCGATTGTAGACCACTTGTTTTCCCCCACCCTGCCCTCCGTCCCTGAGTCTGTCCATGCCCCCCTTCCACTCCTCCCTCCCCTGTGTCTGCCAGGAACCATCGGTCCAGTCATTCTCTCCTCCTGACTGTCCTTCCAGGAGTACTCCCTTCTTGATTCAGTCCATTTGGGGGGCTCAGACTCCCCTGGCTTCCCTGCCATGTGACCCCCCAAATGTCCTCTGTCACTGTCTTTAGGGAGACAGCGTGACAAGTCCTGTTGTTGCTTGCCCAGGCCCCTGCTGTGGCTTAGGTCCCCACAGGAGCGTAGTCCTCTGAGCATCGTGGGCAGGGATCGGGCCAGAGTGGGGACCGGACCCGCTCTCTTTCTCTTCCTCCATTTCCACTTGTCTCCATGTGGGCGTGGCATGCTGGCCCCTCTCCGCAACCTATTCTCTGCCGCACCCACTTCCATTGAGGGAGTCAGACTGGTTCTGGTCTAATGCATTTTTTTACATATAGATTTTATTGGGGACTCTTACCACATCCAGTACATCGTTCGTATTAAGCATATTTGTACACATTTTGCCACATTCATCTACATTATCTACTTGAACCACTCCAGCATAAACTCTTCCCCTCCTTCCTCTAGTTCTTTATTTTTTATTCCAACTCCCCATATTTCCCCTTCCCCCTTCTCCTCCCCCATGAACTTCCAATAATTTACAAATTGTTATTACCTCTTCATATCTTACACTGTCTAATGTGTCACTTCACTCACCTCCCCCCCCACCCCTGTTGTCCGCACCCCAGAGAGGAGGTCACATGTAGATCCGAGAAATTTGTTCCCCCTCCTTACCCCACCATCCCTCCACCCTCCCAGTGTCACCACTCCTCACTAGTCTCGAGGGATTATCTATCCTAAATTTTCGCGTTTTCAACTCTAATGTGCATCCCTCGGTCTAGTCAAATCTGTCTGGCAGAATTGGGATAATGATAGTCGGTGGGAGGAAGCATTTGAGAACATTTTATTGCTACTACATTGTGCCTAGACTGGCTCATCTACTCACTTCAACCCCTCTGTAAGAGGATGTCTCTTCACTTATTGATGGGCTTTGAGTCTCCAATCTGAACTCCCCCTCATTTATAATGATATAATTTTTAGGTCTTTGATGCTTGATACCAGATCCCTTTGACACCTCATAGTCATACAGGCTGTTGTGCTTCTTCCATGTGGACTTGCTTCTTATCTAGATGGGCACTTATTCACCTTATTCAGTCTTTAAGCCCACTGACGCACATCTTTTGATAGCCGGGCACCATCAGTTTTCTTCACCACATTTGCTTATGCACTTATTTGCTATCAGGGATCATATCAGGAAAGTGAGCATATAATGTTATGATTATTTTTTCTTGAAACATGATAATTGATCCCTTTGGTATCTCTTGGTCCCATAAGCTGGTGTGCTTCTTCCATGTGGGCTTTTTTGCTTCTGAGCTGGATGGCTGCTTGTTTACTTTCAAGCCTTTAAGATCCCAGACACTACACGTTTTGATAGCTGGGCACCATTAGGTTTCTTCACCATATTTGCTTATGCACACATTTGTTTTCTGTGACTGTGTCAGGGAGTTGCGCATCATGGAATGCCAAGTTAATCGAACAAAATATTCTTGCAGTGAGGAAGTACCTGATGGAGGTCCAATGCCCATTTGCTGTCCTAATTCTAAGCCTATAAGTATTTGCATATTAATCTATTTCCCCTTCATCATATGAATATATGTACCTACGTATATGCCTGTATTTAACCTCTTAGATGCCCCTTGCTCTCCAGTTCTTTTCTCTAGTTTCCTATACCTCCTCCCATCCCACCATCATGCTCAACCTCCCTTTGGGTTTCAATATTGTCTCTCTACTACATTTTTATAATTAAAAAATTAAAGATATAAGAAATACCTGTTCACTGGGTAAAATACATAAAGTCTGTTATAAAATAATGTTTTCTAAGACACTTCTCAACTTCAAGGACAGAGATAAGATCTCACTGCATTGAAAGACTCTACAAAGGATTAATGAAACTAATGATAACAGACTTCTGTATAACAACGCATCTTAGGAATGATATCTATACATAGGTGGGGGAAATCATTACCAACTGAGGATTCTGAATCCAGAAAAAGCCCTAGGTCATTGAGTTGATTCTGACTCACTGGCACCCAGTGAGTGGACTGAGTGGAGGAGCTCATAGAACAGCCAGGAAATCTCTAAGAGGGCAAACCATGTCATCTAGCTCCTGGTTGGGAAAGCAAGTTTCCAAATGCATGCATGTAGCAGGAAAGCACTTGGATACAAGACAAAACTTTAAGGATACACATTCGAGGTCAATTTGATCATCTGCACACAGGTGCATATTGACAGACAATCAAGGACACATCTTTGATAAAGAATGTCTAGCCTGCAGTTTGTTTTGGTCTCTGTTCTCTGCTTTATGGATTACTTTTACTGCAGCTGGTCTTTTAGATAATGTTGTTTCAAGAATGTTACTTATAGCATTAAAAAAATTCTGAGTAAATGCAGCTATTTAAGTATTCCCTACTTTTAGTTCTAATAGAGAAAGGACACAGCTCGGTTCTTTGCTGCATGCCGAAGTGAGCTGCAGTCCTTTGTCTCTTCATTCTCTGTGTTTGCGTTTCCTCAGTTTCTGCTTTGTTTTTTTTTTTCACATCTTTTTCACATCGACACATGAATACACCTACGATTACTGTTTCCCCACAAATAAAATGTCAGTATTAGGATTTCTGCAATACATAGCATGTGGGTGGTGGCCGTGGGACAGAAAAACATAAACATGGCTTGGATCAGGAGCCTGCTAATTTTCAAAGGGGTGATGTCTTTGCTTTTTCACACTTTAAAGCCATAGTTTTCAACCTTCCTAATGCCATTACCCTTTAATACAGTCCCCTCAATCATAAAGCTATTTTCATTGCTACTTCCCAAAATTTGTAATTATAACAAAATTACAAAATTGTAACAAAATTGTAATTTTGTTACTGTTATGAATCAGGCAACCCCTGGGAAAGGGTCATTCAATCCCCAAAGGCATGGTGACCCACAGGTTGAGAACTACTGCTTTAAAGAGACCTCTTGCAGCAGATCTGCCCAACGCAGTATGTCATTTGATTTCTTGACCACTGTTGCGAATTTTATGATTTAATCAATATTGCTATAAGTATTGATTAATTCTAAAAATTTTAAGCTGCTAAATTTCAATGATAAAGTTTAAAGAGCAATCACTGCCAAAAGAGTGCATAATTTCCAAATCTCAGGAAGACAATGGAATAATAATAGTAATACATATTTAAACTGAATAAATTGAAAAAACGGGACAAAAAAGTAAAGAAAAACATTGAAAACAAAAACTAAATGGATGTTGCAAAGTAAGACAATAAACTAAGCTTAATTAAAATACCATTAGTCACTCTCTGTCAGAAATAATTCAATTTTGCAATAAAATAAGTTGCCAAATTTAATAAAGTAAAAATTTACATGCTAATTAAGTACACATAGAATGCAAGAACACAAGAGAATGAAAGTAAAAGAGTGATTAAAAAGAGGTTTTCCAGAGAATAGTAACCAAAAGAACACTGGAGTTTCTATACTAATAGCAGATAAAAATTGAAGGGACAAAGCATTATTATGAATAAAGATAATTCATACTAAATCATAACAGTTAATTTTGCCAGGAAGATAAAACAATTCATAATGTGTATGGACCTCAAAATAACTTATAGCAGATCTTTATTAAGTTCATGTAGAGAAAGTTATAAATCTAGTATCACAGTAGGAAATTTTAAACATTATACTATTTGGCCAAACAGACTAAAATTAATAAAAGTATAAAAGATTTTAACAACACATTTATCAAGCTTTATTTAATAGGCATATAGAGAAATCTGGACCCAAAGTATGTTAAAAATGAAAGTGCTTGGCACAGTATGTTTATTTATGTATTGTGAAAAACGATGTATGAGCCCACAATAAAATGATTTTTAATAAACAAATGCATTCTTCTCAAGTACACATGGTACATTTATACAACTTGACTGTGTACTATAGAAAATAAGTCTCAAATATTCCCAAAGATTAGTGTGAGGTTAACTGTATTCTCTAATCATAGGCAATTAAAATAGATAATACAAAAGGGTACATTTCAAAGCCTATACTTCTGAGAAAAATTTGAAATCTGAGTGGAAGGAGGGGTAGCTATGCTTTATAATACAATTTCAAATTACAAAGAAAATAACTATAGAATGAATTATGAAAATAGGAAAAGGATGACCATTTGGCAAATCATCCAGTTTAATCATCCTTATAGCAAGACTTATCAATAATAATAAAATTAGTAGGTAAAATATGTAAAGGAGGGCTGAGCCCGGGTGGCGTAGTGGTTCTACTGCGTAGTGGTTGTACTGCGGCCCGCTGGGTTGGAGGTTCAAATCCAGCAGCAGCTCTTCAGGAGCAAGGCTGGGTCTCCTACTCCCACCAAAAATGTAAAAAAATATGTAAAGGATATTAGCATGTTTTCAAAACGCCTTTAAAGTTATTACTAACAACATGTGAAATCGGTAACTTTACAGTGGGTAATTTTTAGATAATCCCTTAATGTAGTGATGAAATATTTGCAATGAGACATATCGACACTATATACCACCTGAAACAATGCATTTATTATAAATTAACACTTTTTATAATAATGCACCCTGAATTTAGACTTGATAAAGAAAACTGAGAAGCTGTTGCAGACTGTAGCAGAATATGGAAAAAGGGCATCTGAAGGCCGTGTGAGATCCTACATTGGATCCTGGTCAAGAGAAAGGATACGAGAAAGACAATTAGGAAAAATGCATTAATGAGTGTGTGTTGGCAATCAGAACCCACTGAATAGAGAGCGTATCTTGGATTTCCAACCCTGTAAATCTTCATGAGAGCCACCAGCCTGCTCTTTCTCCCGAGGAGCATCTGGGTGGGTTTGAACCACTGACCATGTGGTTAGCAGTCCAATATTTAGGTAAAAGCACCACCAAGGTAATAGCACTGTATAGTTAATCATTTCTTCATTAGGATCACTATATTGGGCTTATGTCAGAAGGAGTGACAGACTCCTGATGGTGCAACAGTTAAGCGCTCAACTGCGATCCCAAATTGGACCATGGGAACTTGCTCAGGGGCTGCATGAGAGAAACACCTTGTGATTTGCTCCCATAGCGTTTACTGTCTGCGAATTCCTTTGAGACAGGTCCACTTGGTCACAGGGTCACTGAGAGCCAAGATAGACTTGGCAGCACCTCAGCACGAGGACAAGATGGTGAAGCAAGGCAGAGCATGTGCTGGAAACCCTTGTACTATTTTTGCAACATTCTTTTAGCTTGATATTCTTTGAAAATATAAAAAATAATAAAAATTTAATAACTCAAGTGGAGAATCATAACAGATTCAAAAAGATATAGAACTAAGTAATAATGAAAACAATGTTACAAAACTTTTGAGGTGTAGAAAATATTGTATTCTTTGGGAGATTAACAGTAAATTTTTTTTTGTGGCATCACTGCCCTGGTGGGAGTGGGAGGCCCAGCCTTGCTCCTGGAGAGCTGCTGCTGGATTTGAACCATCAACCCTGTGGACTGCAGTCTCGCACACAACCACTACGCTATCAGGGCTGAGCCAAACAGTAAAATTTTTTAGGGAAAAACCATAATGCACTATCTTTTTTTAACATAAGAGCAGAATGAAGGCAGGAGCTGGGAGGGAGCACTAAGAAAGGGCTGTGATTGCATAATTCATTTTAAAGGCAATTTAACTATGGGTGTGGGAATGATTGCTTAATTCTTGATAAGATTGAATGACTGAACTATTGAATTATATGATATGTAAATTTCTTGCTAATAAACCCGTTGGAAAAAAGTCAGTTGGGAAAATAGTTGTATAGAAAGTTCCCGGGTTAATGCAAATACATGTATAATTTCTTTGTCTCAAAAGTGTCTTAAATTTTATATCAACTGGCTAACTTAATGATACTATCAATAAAATTACAGTATGCCCCGTAAGGGGGGGAATAGAAATAGAAGAATGATATCATAAAGATATGGACAGAAATTAATCAAGTAGAAAGCATGTTCAAACAATAAAAAAAAGTAATGAAAATGTCAGATATCTAATGAAACTATAAAGAGAAAAGATTGACTGAAGTGGGAGAAGAGCCTCTGTCAAATCATTAGAAGAAACATCAAACCCAAAGTTCTGGTGGCAAAATTGACCTGCTAATGGCCTGGTCGGCAGTTCAAAATTCCTGATTGTTCTACTGGAGGAAGTTGAGGCTTTCTACTCCAGTAAAGATTCAGTTCTGGAAATGTTCATGGGGAAGTTCTACTTTGTCCTAAAGAATCGCTATCAGTCAGAATCAACTCATTGTCAGACTGTTTCTTGAGAATATCGTATTGAACTAATGAAAATCAAGGACAAAAAAGAATATGAAAATCACTTAATAGTAAAAAAGAGGAACTAAAATGAGAGTAATATTGACTTTTTAATAGAAACTATGGAAGCAAGATTGAAGTGAAATAGCATCATTCAAATGACTTGTGAAGAAAACAAAGCAAAACAAAACAAAACAAACCAGCCAAGGTAAAATGTAGTTAATATTCAGGAACTATATTTTCAAAAGCTAAATCAAAAGCACCTTATGAGAAACATAATGGAAATAGATTCATTCCCAGGGACCACGTTTTAAAAATTCCAAAGGAGGTTCTTAAAACTGAAAACAAAACAAAAAGCTAAGAAGGAAATAAGAAATTGCAGAAAGGAATAAAATAGCAGAAGAGATAACTATGTGGGTGGATATGAAAGAAAAAATGATTAAACAACAATAATAAAGTTCATGGAGTGTACAATACACAGAAAATTAAGATACACGACAGCACACAAAACAGTGGTTGGAGTTGAAGCTAAACTCTGATAAGAGGTGGAGTATAATAAGTCAGTAATTAATGTCGTGATCTGGCACAGTCACTAAAGAATTAATAAAGCAATAACAGTCACAAAGCTAATTTTGGGAAAAGACAAGGTGTTCCTCTCTTGTAAGGCAGTGCAGTTTTACAGACCCACAGGGGCAGTTCTGCTCAGTCCCATCGGGAGGGTCTGAGTCCCCGTGGATGCAAGGGCCATGAGAAAGGTTCAGTGTTGGTCGCCGGCGTGGGGTTGATTCTAAATCACCGGGATGCTCAGTGTGCTGAGTTTGCAGAGTAGAAAGGCCGTCTGTGGTTTTCAGCAGCAGAGAGCCAGATCTATTTCCCAAAATAGAGAAGAAAAATAAGATCTTTGGAAACCACTCAATTTAGGAGAAGTTATGGAGAAACAAAGAATAATGAAACTAACAAGAACATAGAATAGCAATGTGAGAGATGTAAATCTATGCCAGTAATTCATTAACCTAAAGGATCAGAAATCACAAATGAAAAGACAGTGATGAAAAGACTTGTTGAAGAAAAAAAGAATTCAACTATTGCTGTTTCTAAGAGAAACAAATGGAACTAAAATTAAAAGGATAGAAGTTGATACATTCATACAAGCACTAATAAAACAAAACCTGGTTTAGTACATACAGTTAGACAAAGTAGATATTAAAGAATAAAATATTATGAAGAAAATGAAAACATTTAATAACAACAACAACAACACAGTTCTTCAACAAGAAGAGAGAGAAACTCCATATATGTGTGTAAATAATGATATATTGTCAAATAGGTAGTATTAAAATAAGAAATATATATATCCACAGTGTTGATAATATATCTCAAGATACCTCTCTCCTTAACAGATAGAAAAATCAGAAAAAATGTGAATAAGTATGGAAAATAGTTGAAACTTCCTAGTAATCAACTTGACATAATTGACATTTAAAGAACACAAGAGATTATCAAAGGATTTGTGGCAAAGAGGTTAGCGTTTGGGCAGCCACAAAGTCAGTAGTTCAAAACCACCCGTCAGCTTCTCAGGGTGTCCTTCTTCCATTAAGAATTACAGTGCACCCTTCCAGGGGAAAGAATCACAGAAACCACGGAGGAAGGGAGACATGGAAATAATTACTTATAATCTACCAACGAGTATTGACAGTGGGATTGTGTGTGTGTGTGTGGGGGGGGGGAGCTGAAATCACAGTTTCAATAGAAAGTAACTGTCTAGAAAAAGTTGATAGCAACATATTGCCAATATGCCAGAAACAATTGATGTATAGGTTGCAATAAGTATTGTAGGAACTCTCAATAAAATGATTCTAAAAAACTAAAAAGTAAAAAGTTCACAGGGAGTTGCACTCTGATATGAGGAGGTCAATTCTACTCCATCTCACAGATTTGCTGTGAGTCAGAATCCAGCTGATGGCAGTGACTGATACGTAATCATAAGGAGTCCTGGTGGCACAACGAGGTGCAACATACAAGGTTAGCTGTTCAAACTCACCAGCCTCTCCCCAAGTGGGAAAGATGAGGCCATCCGCTCTCAGAAACTCTTAAGGGCAGGTCTACTCTCTCCCATGGGGCTGCTATGAGTGAGAATCAGCTCAATGGCAGTGGGTAGACAATCATAGCAGAATACACATTATTTTCAACTATACACGGACAACCACAAAAGTAGAAAACACTCAACAATAAAACGCCAAGCCTCACTTGCGGCCATCGAGTCAGTGCTGACTTAGAGTGACAGCCTGTGGGTTTCTGAGATATAATGGTTACGGGGGTAGAAAGCCCCGTCTTTCTCCCATGGAGCTGCAGGTGATTTTGAACTGCTGACCACACAGATCACAGTCCAATGCTTAACCACTACACCACCTGGGCTCAAGCTAGCCTTAATAATAAAAAAAAATGTTTTTGAAATATTACCAAATATATCTGACCACAAGGGAATTGAATTAGAAATTAATGACTAGAACATATTTAGAAGAGTCCTAAAATTAAAAAGTGATAAAACATCAAGAAAAACTATAATGAATATTAGAAAATATTTTAACTGGATTATCATGTAGTCTCAACATATTCAAATCTGTAGCATTTAGTTAAAGGAATGGAGTTATTATGTGCTGGGTACTAACCAAAAGGACCTCAGTTGGAGACTACCAGCCACTCTGAGAGGGAAAAACAGGATTTCTACTCCTATAAAGAATTACAGTTTCTGAAACCCACAGGGGCATTCTCCCTGTCCTATATGGTGTCCGTGACTCAGAATTGACTTGAGGGTAATGAGAGTTTTTGCTTTGTTTTGTTTTAAACTCATATGTTAGCCAGGAAGAATGAAAATTTTAAAAGTCAATAATCAGAAAAGAAGCTAGAGTAACTACAACAAACTAGATCCAAAGACAAAGGAATAAAAATTTAAAAATTTAAAAGGTATGATGCAAATATATAATATAGAGAATGAAAACCTGACACAGTTAGAGATACAAAGACATAACTACAAAGGGAGAGAGGAGGGTGGGGCCCGAGGGAGGTGCGGGAGAGAAGGAAGAAGAGAGATAGCTAGCAGGAGAAGAAGCAGGAGGGCGAGAGCAGAGTGACCCAAATAACAAATATCAAGAATAAAATAGGATGCATGATAGATGTCTTACAGAAATTGAGAAGAGAATAAAAGAAGATTACAAACAACTTTATTCAATTTAGAAAAATGAACAAATTATTTTCAACACATAACTCACCAAAATGAACACAAGGGGAAATACAAAATCGAAAGTTTCATGTACATTCCAGTTATTAAATCTGTAATTAAAAAATCTATTCATACAGAAAATTTTAATTCCAAATGGCTTCAATTCTTTCCAACACTTAAGAAATAAGGCTAATCTTACACAAACTCCTCTAGAGTCGAGAACAGGGAAACACTTTTCTAGTTCACAAACACCACCCATGTAATCTTAATTTCAAAACTTGATAAGGTTATTACAAGAAGAAAAATTGTACATCACCCTCTCTGTGAATTTCAATATAAAGGTGTTGAACAAGATATTAGCAAATGAAGCAAAATATGTAGAAAGGTATTACATCATGACCAAGTGGGGTTTATTACAGCAATGTAAATTCTTATTAACATTTGAAGAATAGTCCATGTAATTCACCAGAGTTGTAGAATTAAAAAAAGATTTTTGCTCATTTAATGGTTCAGAACAAGCATTTAATGTAATCGAGCACTCTTTGAAAAATAAAAAAAAAACCTCTTAGCAAACTAGCAATAGAAGGGAATCCACCTTACTCTGATGATCTCTATCTACCTCCGGCTTATAACCAACATCACTCCTAAGGGTGAAATATTGCATCATTTTCCCTGGAAGCAAAATGAAAATGAACACTAACCATTTCGAATGGCACCGGGCTGGAAACCTTATTCAATGTAATAAGGAATAAAGCATATAAAATTACAAAAATAAAGTTAGCAGTGTTCACAAATGTATGATTGTGTATGAGAAAGTCCAAAAGGAAACATAAGCAAAATTTTAGATTAAGTATGTTCATTTAGTTAGAAGGAAGGGTATAAGATGCACACACACACACACACACACACAATCAATTGTATTTCTGAGAGCAAATGGTAAGTAAGTGGGAAAGTGAATGGAAAAACTACCATCTCTCCCAGCACAGAAGTATTCATCAAAGACCTAGGCATAGCTCTCACAAATGATATGGAAGACCTCACACTGAAAACTCCAAAGTACCATTGAAATTAAAGATCTGATTAAATTATCTGATAACTGCATGGATTGGAAGGCTTGATATAGTTAAAGATAAATTATTCCTCCAGACTGACCAAAAGATACAAGACAATCCCAATCAAAACCTTAGCAGGTTTTACTAAAACTGGAAAAGCATCCTCTGATTCCAAAATTGATGTGAAAATCTGAAGTTGCCAAGAAGTGTTCAGGCAATAATGAAGTAGAAAAAGCTTTACATCCACTCTAGATGTAAAAATTGATAACACTACAATATTAAAGTAATGGGGTCATGGTTCAAGTCATAAAAAAAAATGAACAGTTTAGAGTCAAGAAATAATTCTGAACCTACAGGAACCAGATGTACCACAGAATTTTGGTACAAGAATAGCATTTTCCATCTATGACGTATGGACTGGACTTCCATAAGGCGGGAAAATGACCTGTGATACCTCACCTATACTATTCTCCAGGGCCCACTTGTGAAAGATCAGAGAACGAACATGGAAGGGAAGACAATAAAGCTTCTAGAAGAAAGCAGTAGTTTATCTCAAGCAATATAGAAGGTTCTTAAAGCGATACAGATGATGTTACAAATGAAGCATCCGTAAGTTGAGCTTTATTAAAATGAAGAACTTCTAGTTATCAAAGCATATCAAGACATTGAAAAAGCACACCCTAGTAGAAAATATTTGCAATTCATATATTCAACAAAGGGCTTGAATCACGGCTCTATAAAGAATTCTTAGACGTCATTTTATTAAAAAAGTCTACCCAATAGGAAAGGTGTGGGATACAAAAAACGTTTTTCCCAGGTTGTTCCCTGCATTTATTGTATGCCCAGGGAGGACCTTGGAACCATGGTAAATGACTGTAACACACATACACAAGGAGAAGCAAACTGCTTAGAAGTGCTCTCCCTGAGGGCATCAGCCATCCAGAGCAATCAGATACTATTGTCTGTCTCTTGGAGGTGGGGCACACTCCCTGCTGATAAGGATAGGGGACTGTTTCCCTGAAGGAGAGCCCAGAGGCAAGTCAGACCAACTAAAGGATGACTAAGGTTAAGCTGCAATCTTGGATCTAGGATCCCCACGTTTCATTACACGTGAACCCCTAGTCCCTCTCCTTCTTGCGTGTATGCTGTTTCCCTCCCATTGCTTGGAGTACTGATGACACAACCTCTTCCTGTGACATATGTGGTTACGGTTTCCTGTCATCAGGGGGGTTTGCATGCCCCCAAGGATATATCAACCTTGATTGGAAATACATGCTCCTCCTCTCTTTCTTCCACCAGCTGGAGGATACCAAGAGGGGCTGAGGTGAGCCTGCTACCACGAAATGTGTCTGACTTCTTTGTTTTATCTTTTTTCCTACCTTTTCTGTATTCTATAACTTTATTATAATCTTTATATGTTATCGCTGCACAATTGCACCTATGGACACCCCTCAATTGTTAGAGGCTGGTCTACTCTAACAAAAAGGATCTCTTCTTTACAGAAGAAGATAGCAAGTGGTCAGTTACAATATGTCAGAGAAAAGCAAATTTAAATTATTATCCTATTAGAGCAAGGGATGAAATTAAAAGGAGTGATAATGCCACGTGATGCTGGCAAGTATGGGAAGCAACTAGAGGGCTCTGTTATGGGTTTTAGAAGGTGTGCTTAGCAATTTGTTTAAGGTAGAGTCTGTGTCTTAGCAATTCCACTCCTGGACATAGATTGAATAAAATGAGTGATTTGACCATAAATAATATAGGTGCAAAATGCTTCTAATTGTTTTTTTGAGGGGGCCTCACTGCCCTCGGGTAGTGGGAGTAGGAGGCCCAGCCTTGCTCCTGGAGAGCAGCTGCTGGATTTGAACCTCCAATCCAGTGGGCCGCAGTCCCACGCACAACCACTATACCACTGGGGGGCTCAGCCCCCTAATTGCTTTTTTCATAGTGGTCTTAAACCCAAAAGATTGTCAACGTTCAAAAAAATTTCAAACACACTGTCATGAAGTCTATTTCAATTTACAGGACAGAATACAGTGGCCTCTGTGAGTTTCTGAGGTTGTAAATCATGATAGGACCAGAAAGCCTAATCATATCTTCCCCCAGAGTGGTAGGCAGTTTTGAACTGCTGACCTTGTGGTTAGCAGTCCAACTGATACTTCATTAAGCCATCAGAGCTCTCATCAACATGAAAGGTAATCATGCATCACTCGGGCATCTTTTATACCAACTTCTAGCACATGGCAATGAAAGAAATGGTGCACCAGTGCACAGATGAAAAATGGATGTCTTTTGTCAACATAATTTTGAAGACAAGAATCTAGATACAAAAATGCACATATTACATGAATTCCATTCATATGAATTATAAAAAAAACAATTTTATGTTGAGGCATAAAGTTACAGGCAAACCTCAGACATAGGTGGGCTGGTCTCCAGGCAACCAGCATAAAGCAAATAGGACAAGACAACAAGCCATGTGGCTCTATTTGCTTTCCAGGGAATACGAAAACTTTGTTTACACCAGACGGAGAACTTTTAATGTGCAGAATAGCCTTAGGAAAAAGGTTAAATCATGTGAGAATTACTAAAATGTGACATAGAGATACCGAAGGGAGCAAATACTGCTGAAAAAATGGTACAAATAGATTTGTTTGCACAGGGTGGCGACGAACCTCCCTGTTTGTCAGAATTGCAATATTCACAATTTACAACAAAGTAAAATGCAACAAAGCGAAGTAAGCTGGTACTAGGGAAGTCTGCCTGGAAGCAAGAATGCATGTCTTCTGCCTATCTGGCAGCTCTTGGTGATGTGGATGTGTGCTGTTCCTATCTCTCGTGATAATCGTGATAATCAGAGGCACTGACTCACGGCAGTTCTCTGTATGCAGAGTCCACCAGCACTGCATAGTGCTGACTTCCTTGAAGCAGGTCTTTCAGCCTCCCTTCTAGGGAGTAGCGGGGCAGGTTCACCTGGTCAACCGTTTGGTGAGTAGTTGTGACATCCAGGGACTCCTACATGTGTGTGTGTATGTGTGTGTGTGTGTGTGTGTGTGTGTGTGTGTGTGAGAGAGAGAGAGAGACAGACAGACAGAGAGAGAGAGAGAGAGAGAGAGAGAAATTCTATCACTCTGTTTATATACAATTGATGGATTTAATAGAATGAAAAATATACACCAAGAGAAAATGTAAAAACCCACAAAAATTCCAAAAACCCACACAACTAACTGAATAAGCAAGAAAGAAAATAAGTTAAGGGCGTGGGGGGGTGGCTCTATGAGATATCAGGACTCATCATAAACTATCATAATTATTAGTACAGATGCTAGAGAATTTTATCAGAATGGGATGGGATAAGGAGTATAGAAGTAAACTACATGTATGAAAATTTTACTGTGGATCACTGGGAGAGAAAGAGTTTTCTTAGAAAATGATACTAGGACAATTATTTCCATCACAAACCAAAATTGAATCCCACCTCACATGGGTGGTAGGATGGATGGGGGGTAGATAAGACCCTGACTGCTGTGAAAGAAAGAAAAACACTTCTAGACTTTGAAAACGTTTTTAACACACACAGATTAGCATAAAATGAGCAAAACTTAATAAGCAGGAGTAGGGAGGATTTATTATATAACAAATAAATTCTCACAAGAAATATTAAAAATTTTAATACATTAAAATTAAAAGCGTCTGCTTATTAAAAGGCACTATAGCGAGAAAGAAAAGACCATATATTGGGAGAAGAAACTTGTAATACATAAGAGTATAACAAAAAAATTGTATCTTGGATACTGTGGCTGTACCAGAGCATATATACACAGGTAGCGATAAGAGCTCACAACACAGGGAATCTGAGACAGATAAACCTCTCGGGACCAATAATGAGAGTAGTGATACCAAGAGGGGGAGGGGAAGGTGGGTGGAGAAAGGGGGAGCTGATCACAATGATCTACCTATTACCCCATCCCAGGGGGATGGACAACAGAAAAGTGGGTGCAGGGAGACACCGGTCAGTATAACACATGAAAAAAATAATAAAAATTTATAATTATCAATGGTTCATGAGGGAGGGAGGGAGAGGAGAGAAGGGAAGGGAAGAATCATTAAATATGACATGATAAAAATGATCATATGGAGTGTTTTTTATGGTTTATGTTCTTTAAAGGTAAAAGGTGTGGGGGGAGTAGAGAAGTGAACTAAGACTAAAAAGGTCATTTCATAGGTATGGTAACATTAATGGAGAGTATGGATATATACATGTATGTAAATATAGATCATATGGAATCTGGCAATTACAATGGCACAACATGGTACCATTTATACACAACAAGTTGGCAAAAATTTACAGTCTGGGAATACCAAGAGTTAGCATGGGCTTAGATAAGTACTAGAAGAGAATGACTGTTCAACCACTTTAGAAAACAATTTGGTAATATTGTGTATGTATGAACAAGTTTTACTGTATAGGCCAGTAATTTTATTTCTGCGTATCTATACCTTAGAAAATGCACATGTGTACTAGATAAACATAACAAGAATGTTCATAAAATATTGTACATACTAGCAAAAAATCCCAGAAAACAAGTTAACTATTCATTGAGAGGAAAGTGGATAAAGATAAATTACAATACTATCACACAATACACCAATGAAAATAAGCCAGGATAACAGGCAAAGAAAATAGCTACACCTTGGAAAAAACATGTTGCAAGAGACTATATACAATGTTATATATAACACTTGTATAATGTTCATAAATATGCAAAACTAACTAAAATAGTATTTACAGATATATGCAATCCACTATTTAAAGAAATAAATGAGAGCGATAAATGGAAATTCTAGGAGAGAGGCTAACCTCTGGGGGGGGGGCAATCGAGGGCATAGAGAGAATGGAAGGGGAAGAAACATTTAGGTAGTCTCCAAGATAAACCACTGTTCCCTACTTACTATTTCATATGCTACATATTTATCACATTACTTGGTATGCCTCAAATATGGTATGGCAAACATTCTCATAGAATTTGTTAGAGAATGAAATTTCTTCTACGTTGCACAGGGTTCTTAATGACCTACTTGAGGCAGACACTGAGGGTTCTATTTCTGTTCCTCTCAGGAGCTGGAGGATAATGAAAAAATTACTCACATAGTTTTCCAAAATGTAAAAGGGAAAAATAGAAAGCTTAATTTATAGGATCATTGCCAGGGTCAAATGCCTTAGTAGATGCAAACCACTAACAAGACTACTTGGTGAATGCCAAGCCTGGTATTAACTCTCATTTGCCTCACGGTGGAGGACGTGAACAGAGGGACTGGGATACACAACCTGCTAGTCTCAGTTTGCTTCTTTGCAAAATGGAATAATAGGACTCATGTGAAATAATATCTTAAAAAGCCAAGGACACTGCAAAGAACCCAGGAAGGGTTCAGTAGATGAAAAATAACCACTAACGTTTGATTCAATCATCCAGAAAGTTTGATTCGCTCTGCTGGATTTCCTGTCATTGGCTTTGAAATTAAAGAACAGTCACGTGGTCAAGAACTAAAGAGTCCCACACCCGGGAGGTTTTACAGCCTGAGCCAAGTGAGCAAAGACAGTGTTCTAAATGGAGTTGGACCTGGCACATAAGAGATCCCCCAACATCCCTTTTGAGAGTCCATTTAAAACCCCATTGCAATGTCTTTCTTCATATTTTATAAAATATCCCTTGATGACCATCATAAACTTGTTGAAAATATGGGATTATCTAATCTAGTCAGAGGTAATGGTTATTTTAGTTTATTAGAGTGCTTGCTTGCTCGGCCTTCCCCTCTACTTTACACCATGAAATGGCTCTCATAATTTTAAAGTATGTGAAACCGTAGACCCAGCGGTAGGAAATGTGGAGTTTTTACACATGCATGAAGGTCATGCTTATGGTCCCTTGTATAGGTATTCTTTGGTGGTCAGTCACCTTGACTGACCTGATGCCGTCTCTCCTTCTGGAACCTGAAGGTAAGGTTACCAGGTAAGGTTGGCAAGGCAGAAACTGGGGTAGTCTAAGCACTGCTTCTCCCAGACGTTGTCCTTTCTTCCTCCTTGCATCCTGGTACACATGAAAGCATTTTTGAATCTGCCTCATGGAAACAATCTTTTTTGGCAAGGGGGCTGGGGTGGGTTTTTAAGATAAAGGCAGGCTTCATTTTTCTTTGGCTTCAGCAAGCACAGGTTGTATCCCCAGCAGTTTTAGGATGCTGTGGATTTTAAGACAAGAGGAAAGCCCCTTCATTTTAGATCCACTTTTTGAGTTGAGCCACAGAAGTCAGAACATGAGCTGTCTTTCTGTGAATGGTATGGCATTGGTCAATATGAAATTTAATTTGTGCTAAAAGCAGCTCGCTAACAGTGAGAACACAAAGCTTGCTGAACTTGGCCTTGCCTGTGTGCTCAGTATACCCAGCAATAGCAAACCTAAAAAATTCAGCAATATTATCCTACCCAAATTTAGGTCAGCTCTGATGATTAAAAACATTATAGGTTTAAGGATTGATGCTATAAAAGTTCACTTAATTTGTTCCTTGGTCTGCTACTTTATAATTTACCTTACCACAACTCTATCTCCTATTCTATACACTTTAAATGAAAAAGAATGTTTTTTTATTCCTAATTGCCGATGCAAAGTGTGCCTATCAAGAGATGATCATCAACAACAGACGTTTATGGAGTACCCATTGTAAGCGAGACACTGTACTTGACATGGGTCTACAATCAAGAAGGAGAAGGCTCCGTGCCCTCAAGGAGCATACAACTTCTTTAGATTAAAAGGAAAACACACACATTCAAAGACACAAGAAACACTCAAGGTAGCATGTCATATTAGGACACCAAGAAACAACAAACTCAGCCATTTTTGAATTTACCTGTTGGCTCACTACTCAGTAGGTCAGACGAATGAGCTAGTGCAGAAGGATTATTCCTGCTCACTTGAGGCCTTCAAGACACTCTGACTTCTCTTGTTCCAGAATACCTCTGGCACGTAGAGCATAGACAATTGGCTCACTTCCCTGCTCCCAACACCCTGTATGCGAATTCTCTGTGAGTTGGTTTTCTGGTAGGCTATCCCCATATGTTACAGGGTCCAACTACTTCCTCAGGCTTTCTTGGCTGTCATATAAATGTAGCAGACTGTCAGGTTTCTCTCCTGAAGTACCTTTGGGGGTGAGTGGGTCTCAACAATAGCTGAACAACTGTTTGTGCTACATAGGGACCATGCCCCCCTACTACAAATAACCAACCAAACAAAACCTATAACCATCGAGTTGATTCCAACTCATTGATCAAAAAGCTCTACCGTCCCTCATAGCAACACTCTAAGGCCAGAGTAGAACTTCTCTCTGGGGATTCTGAGGCTGTAAAGCTCTAGAGGGACTGAAAGTCTTAAGGTTCTCCTATGGAGTGACTGCTGGAGTGGAACTGCTGATCGTGTGGTTAGCAGCCCAATGTGGAACCACTGCACCACCAGCATTCCTTTCGACGCCCACTGACTCTATACACAAGGTTTCTGAGGCTATGTCTGTACTGGAGTAGGCAAGCGTATCTTTCTTTTAAAGAGATCTTAGTGAGTTTGAAGAGTCAACCTTGCCATTAGTCGATCAATACCTGACCCCCAGTGCCATCAGAACTTCTCACCTTTCATCCAGTCTGGGCAAACCATAATTGTGTTTTTGAAGTTCCTTGCTTGTAACCAGTCCTCATCCTCCATACTATTGTTGCTATTGCTTGGACTGGACCTATCCCAAATCTGTTCCTCAGAGACTTCTCAGGCTTACAAACTATGAGGAAGACCCACGGCCCCTACACCAAGCTGGTTTAAAAGCACACAGCAGACAAGAAAAGACAACCAGGACAGAGAACGCAAGACAATGAATGAGGTACAGGAGAGAAACAGTGAGAATGGAAGAAATAACAGGCTCAGTTATGAAATAAGCGTTTTTTTGTTCCAAAAGTTAGTGGGGACAAAAAACATTTAGAAGGGAAAATTTTCAACAAACTTTTGAAGTCCTCTCATATACGAGTTTTAACATCACCTCCTAACACCCAAAAAAACAAAAGTCAAACTCATGGCCATCAAGCCGATATGTTGACTCTTAGCAACCCTGCGGGGCAGGGTAGAACAGCCCTTGTGGCATTCGGTCACGGAAACACTCCCCCCACCCCGTCTTTCCCCCACAGAGCAGCTGGTGGTTTTGAACTGCTGATATTTGGGTTCACAGCCCAACTTGTAACCAGTATGCCACCAGGCTCCTAACATCCAAGAGGGAAAGAAAAGAAAAGAAGCGAAGATCCTTCTCTCAGAGGAGCTTACGCTCTTTATACTAACTAACAATTTTGATCTTGGCTTTCCATTTTCACCCAGCTTCTAAAGACGAATTAAAAAACCCCGAGAGAAGGTATTATTATAAAACGAGGTTTCCTCTCCCATTACAATGCAAATAAGTCAGTAATAGAGAGGAAACTTCCAGAAGCAAAGGCAATACATTTTGGAGAGGTGTTTCCTTTTGAACGTGACTCACAAACCTGCTTGTAACCCAAAGACTCCAAGAGACAGCACACTTTTTGTTTTTTTTAAGTCACAGTGATTTATGGGGTTTGTTCTCATTTATTTATTTATTTCAAAGGGGAATCTAACTCTGAAATCAGAGGACCTTGGCAGTTTCCAAATCGCTCGCCTTTATGTCAAGCCCGTAGGAGTCTATGCAGGGTCAGTGAAGCACAGGGACTTAGCTGCCAACACCCATTAACCTTAATGGAAATCACACAGCTAAGTCCCCATGCAGCACACTGAATATTTACCTCCTAATGTTCTTTTAATGTACGTTTTCTTGGGTGAATATTTACTGTAGAATATTAAATGTGAGATTCCTCTGTTTATGGGCCATTTGAAGTGATTGATTTTGTTTGTGCATTCCTGTATCTTTGCCCATAATGGCTATCTATTGTAATGGCCTCTGCCAAATGTTCTTGCGTTGAAATAACAGAAGCCATGGAGCGGCCAGCTGTGGCATTGTATTGCAATGGTCTTAAAAGCTGGAAGGAAGCTTATGACACAGCTGGGGAGAGAAGAAAAAGGTATGAAGTATAATGAGTAGGACTTAGGCTTCAAACACAATATGGATCTTGAAATCACTGGGGTCTGTAAACATGGCTTTGTAGTCATCTTTTATATCAGAGTTTATGTTTAACGTTATTGAGCGATGTTAAGACTGACAGTAAGGAAATGATAGTGTCAAGATAGGAATTCAATTGCCCACAACCAGATCCATCAACACAATCTATCAGAATTTTAGACATTAAAGAGAAATGCTGTAATAAAACCACTGCCTAAATGATAATTTAATGCACTTATTTACACTATATTTTAAAAACAAGGGCTTACATATCCTAGCTACATGGAGACTTAAAACATTTTCCAGTGAAATCAGGGATATCAGAATTTGGTTGCCTTTAACTCTTGATTATTTTTCATGAAAAAAGTAGCATTATTCGGATGGAATTTTTGTTGGTTTTTTAAACCTGTAGTTTACAGATACATAGACATTTGAGATAGTGTTGGATTAGGTAATATGGCTGCGCCCTTGCATATCTCAACTATGCCTTTACAAATTTCCATAAATACAAATACTGTCAAAGAATCCATCGACATCTAAGCAACACTGGTAAAAATGACCTACAAAGCAATTGGATAAAATTCACATGATCTTTCATAAGTTCTTAAAGCAGAATTCATCCTACCCAAAAGATTGTATAGAAATAAAAATTTATCACCCCTTTAAAACATGATTTGGACTTTTAAAGATCACAGTCTACTGTGTTTGGGACAGATTTTTCAGTTTACTGGCTTTTAGCAGCTTAGAATCCAGCACAGGAATATCAAGTTTCTTACTGCTATGTGATTCTGGGAACTTTGCATCTCAACAACAGTACTCCTTATAGGCCATAGTACTTTCCCTTATTGCAGTTAATGCAAAAAATTGAGTTTTAATACCAATTAAGGAAAGAAAAAAGATGTGGTAGTTTGGGAACGCTTTAATCAGAACCAAATCATGTTCTGTTAAACAGTGTAGGTCTACATATATACAAGTGTTTTTGCTGGTGTCTTCCAATTTAACATTAGAGAAACTCATACTTTCTAGGGCATGTGTAAAAAAAATACTGGTATATTTTTGAAAAGACCAACGGTGGGGCTGAGCCCTGGTGGTGTAGTAGTTGTGCGAGGGACTGCGGCCCATTGGGATGGAGGTTCAATTCCAGCAGCGGCTCCACAGGAGCAAAGGCTGGGCCTCCTACTCCCACCACCACAGGGCAGTGATGCCCCAAAAAAACAAAAAAAAAAAAAAGAGAGAGAAAAGAAAAGACCAATGGTGAACAATAATACTTGTTTAAAAGGAAAAAAGCGATCTATTTGATCTTAGCTCTGAGTGAAATAATCCCTTCGAATTCATCTAGACCACAGAATGAAAGTGGATATAATCTAAGAAGATATACACTGAGTGGGTTTGAACTGTTCCTAGGACACACAGTTGTATGATAGAAAATCTCTTTGACTTATCATCGACTTTGGGAACTTGCGTTCCTTGCTCTTGAAGCCAGGGTCCATGTAGGGTTTCCACTGCCCCTCCCCACCCTTGGTGCAAGAATCACCAGATAAGCAGGAGGTAGATTGGAGTAAATGGGGATTTGGGTTTCAAATCATGAGAGTGGAATAAATAGGAAGTAGGGAAATACAAACTAATACAAAGCCAAGCTCACTACCTTTAAGTCGATTACATTTCGAAACAATCCTACAGGACAGAGAAGAACTGCCCTACATGGAAGCCAAGTTGAACATCTTTAGGGAGGCAGATTGCTATGTCTTTCTTCCATGGAATGGCTGCTGGGTTTTGGTTAGCAACTGCAGTGCTTTCAACACTGCGCCACCGGGGTTCCAAGAATAATGGCCTGCTAATGTTGGAGTCCTTCATTTCAAGTGCAAGGTTCTCAATAGATCTATAAGAGGCTCATAGAATTTTACATTGTCATCTGGTACATTGACATCATTCTGCACAAGAAGAAATTAGCATCTAAGAAAATGAAGTGACTGACATCAATTTTCACAAAGTAAAAATACCCAACTATCTTTCAATTTCTCTTGTTGGCATTAAAAATAATAACTTTTTTCCTTTTCAATTTTGTCAGTTTGGAAGCTCTTCGGCACGTTGGAAAAAGTTCTATCTGTTCTTGCTAGGAAAGAGAAGATCCTGAAGTCCAGGGATTCAAAAATGCAGCACGGCACCTGCTAACTGAATGTCAGCGACATGCTCCCAGCCAGCGTGGTGCACACGGTGAGTCATCACCCCAATGCCGCCTTCCCCATCATTCAGGATTAAAAGATTAGAAAGCATACATTACCACAGAATCATAATCTATAAAAATACTGGCCTACAGTGTAATAAAAAACTTTCAATAAATAAAATATTGAACATTTGCTGTATGCAAGTCAGGGGAGATGTGCTCTTCAGAAATCATGTCCAGACTTTTTAGGCAGCTTTTGAGAAATTACACATACAGACTCCAACAGATGGTAAACTATAGATCAGTTGAGGAGGCAACTTATGAGAAAACAAAGTCTTCTGAAGGGGTATTTCTATAAAGGAATGCAACTAAGGTGGCGGAGTTGCTCCTGTTTCTGTTGAAGGCAATCTTTAAAGACATCTAAAATGTTTTTAGCGTTGGCAGCATCAGTGCCCCTGGTGGCTGAGATACTGGGTACTTCGTTCTTCAGAACACAGGTTTAGTCTCAGGATGATTTATAGCTAGTGATTCTGGTTTCCAGTCAGGTTGGAAAAAGTGAATGTTGAATGTCCGTGCCCAGTTCTTGAAGACTCGCTTCTCTGTGATAAAGCGGTGATGACTGCCCTTCCGTCCACGCTCATGGGAAAGGTACATGGTACATTCCTCGGGTCCAAAAGGTTCGTAATAATGATAAGGTACTGAAGGGTGATTGGGATCCCTGTGGGTGGGAAAAAGAGAAAAGTGGTTAAACCAAACCAAACCACTCCAAATCCCTTGGACTGATTAGGACAAGGTGTTATATTTCATAAGCTGATGAAAACAGATCATCTTTTCTAGTTAAATGAGTTTCAGAAAATAGTTTTTCTAATAGGTAAGCAATAGACAAGAGAGATTTGGAGTTGGCTAAATAAATGAAATTACTATCATTATCAGATAAGATTAGCAGTGTGCTGTAAGTTTCCAGATTTAAAACTATATTTCCTTCAGAACCAACTCAGTTCTCATTTCCAAAAGAAACTCCATTTACCAGAAGCAGCTACAGATTTATTTATGAAACAATACATAGATATCATTTATGTCCATCCCACAACCCCCTGCAAGACATCTAGATACTTTCTCATATACGTACTAGAAGCATATTATGTAAGTTGGTCCTCTAACAGCATCCCCTGTCCTCTCTGGGATCTTCTAACCCACCTGACCTTGTCCACTCTGCCATTGACACATTGCCATTCTGGTCATTAGCTCTGCCAACTAAGTCTTGTTGAGAGGCATTTGCACTAGAGAGTAGGCACCTGCCTGGGACATTCTGCCAGGAAGTAAAATGCCTGTGACTCACCTGTTGGGTATCAACTAAGACGCACCCTCTCCTAACTGATTTTCTCTGATGCAGACTCTTCTTGACTCCATCAGACTGACTGCTTGCTCTGGCACCAACCACTCTGAAATCACACTGTTGTTTGTGATTGGTCCCTCACACTGTCAAGTTATCTTGTTCCTAGAATCATGCTGGGGAATTGCCCAAGAAACATTTTCTTTTTTTGCAAGTGGGTAGTGTGCTGTTATATTGAAGGATTTTCACAATATAGTGAAACAGAACATGTATAAATTGTATGGAAAATTAATTTGCTCTTTAAAGTTTATCTCAAACAATACAAAACATACTTAAGAAAGAATGAGCATGATTTAAACATATCTGAAAAATGAATTCAGTACATGGTTATTGTCCTTCTCCGTAATTGTGCATCACCAAAAGTTTGAATTTTACTCATCTCTGGCATATCAAATAATCTCAAACCATTATTTTAGACTTTCATCTCTATCTAGTCATAGACCAATTATTAGTGGATACATTTACTTGTGAGGAAAACTGAAATGCCATAGTTTCTCTTCCTTCTGCTTCTCGCATTTTCCATATCCCACTTGCCACCAGGTTTAAAATACCTCCTACATCAGGGAGTCGCATGTTTTAAGATGCATTTTTAAAATGCCCAGGACTTTTGTTAAAATGAATAGAAGTGGGTCTGGGTGTGTCCAGAAATTTTAATTTTGACTGAGCTCCCAGATGATGCTGTGAACATGATCTGGAGACCACACTTTGAGTAGCAATGTCTTCAGTAATTCTGAGGTTGATTGTTTAGCCTTCACCTTCTCTCTTATTTAGCTGAAAGGAATCAAGGGCCTGACTTGTGGATGGAGTCAGGAGAATAAAACCCAATATATCAATGCTTTCTTGTTTTTGTTCCTCCTACCTAGAGAGCATTATAGTCAGGCAAAATCACATTCTTGCACCGCTCTGCTAAGTGAGTTTCAACTTCCAAGACCTTGCTCTTTAGTAGAGGATCATGGATTCTTATGGATATTTCAGATAAAATATTCCCAAATATTTATATCTAATTAGATCTTTATTTAAATTAAAAATCATTTTACTAGGGGCTCGTACATCACTTTTCCAATACATAAATAAACATACTGTGCCAAGAACCCTCGCATGTCTGCTGCCGTCATCATTCTCCAAACATCCGCCCTTTCCCCCAGCGCCTGCTGTTGGTTCCGCCAACCCCTCCCCTGTTCCCCTGCTCTCCCTCCCCCATCAACCCTCAATACTTTATAAATTATTATTATTCTGAAGTATCTTACCCTTCCCGACACCTCCCTCAGCCCACTCCCCCATGCATGTCCTCCAGTACGTCATATGTAGATCCTTGCAGTTGGTTCCGTCTTTACCCCACCTTCTCTCCACCCATCCAGACTTTATGTTGTTGAAAGAAACGAATCTGGCATTAGCAAGTTAATCGCAAGCCTCTAAGACAAATTCCCCTCCACCATGGAAAGCTGGTGAGCCTCCTTTGACTCTGTGGGAGAAAAGGGAAGCTCTTTATTCCTATATCATATACAAATAAAAAACACCTGTTCATTTCTTTAAGGCAGTGTACAGAAGACTAACGTGTAAGAGTGGGTGTGGGCTCTCCCTACTGAGTTCCTAGAAGATTGATCCTGGAAGGGTTCTGGGTTCAGGAACTGGTCTCTCTTCCAAGCTGGTCTGTCCACCTGTCTGTCTCTTGAAATCTGGGTGGTAAGATTGATCAAGGCTTCCGGGTAGTCAAGCGTCTTGACCTTGAGCTAGTCTCAGCATTTGAGCTTGTTGCTAAGACTCAGAAGAGACATGGCCCGGGCTGCCTATCTTCTTGCTAAGCACTTGGCTCTATTTGAAGGACAGTAACTCGGTTTCTCAAGGATGCTCATCTTGCTAGGGACCTGTTTGTTTTCTTCAGCAGAAATCAATACACAAATGACTTTCATTGTAGCAACTTTACGGGGGGCAGGGATCGAAGACTTTCATCCAGGGCTTTGGGTTTGTGGCTCTGACAATACACCTGTGAGATGCTTTCCTCTAGCTTAGTGTTCTTCCAGGAAGAGAGATTTATTTTTGTCATGCATCATTTAAACATTCATCATCCTGACTCCCATGTACTGCTGAATTAACTCTTTGCATTACGACTATGCCTGTCTGGAAAGTATCCTATTTCTACAGGAAGGCAGTGGATCCTCTTTCATCCTATTTATTTATTATAGATTTCATCTACTTACTTACTCTAGAAATTAGAATCTCCTTTAAATTGTGGTAGCGGAAGTTATTAATATAAAGGCACATGCTAGGAAAAATGCAGGGGGAGCCGGCCACTCTGAAGAGGGAAAGCAATTCAAAGGTATAAGACAAACCTCTCCAGGTTCATGGGACATAATTTTGAAAAACGATACCAAATTTATACTGCCATGTGTTAAGCTTTTACTCCATCATGAATCAGCTTTTAATTCAGATTCATCGAAGTTTGGAAAATGTTATTGGCATCAATCTGGCTAGAGAAACAATTAGGTTGCTAAAAATATCATGAAATTGATTTGGCACCTAGGAATAGAAGGTAATTGGAAGCCAGCTAAAAGATGCTATAGGATCAATTTCCTTATTCCGGAAGACTTTGAGTCTTTGAGTGAAACCCCATCTGGCTCTACATTGATCACCTGGAGGGAGAGTTAAATCGGCCTATTTCGTTATTATGATCTCAGAGGGGTCGAGGTAAGTCATTTTTGCAGATGAGGGTTAGTTACACACTTCGAACATCGGACCAGCCAGCAGAGAAGTGCCGGGTAGGTGCTGGGAAGGTGGAGCCACGGGCACGGAGGGACATCTCCCCACCTGGAGCCAGCCTTCAGCAGCACTCACCAGAGCAATTAGAAACCCCTTCTCGGTTAGCGTTTGCATCCTGTCGACAGGTCTCAGTCTTGGCTCGGGCACAGGAGGCCAGGGCCGTTGCTGCCATCGTCTAATACCGAAACAGATGCCAAGACACATCGGCAGAATGACCACAGGAGGCTGTAGAGAGGGCGGCTTCCAGTGGGCTGGGTCCTGTTTGGGCTCAGCTGAAGCTGAGGAACGGAGGTGGGGACGCTGCTGCAATCTGTCATCAGCAGCCCAAAGGCCAGCAACCATGTTAGGTGGCTAGAGGCAGAACTCAGTGTTGTGCCCCAAGCTCCTGGCCAGGAGAGGGTGTAACACTCTTGGATTGGTCCAACTAGGCCAGGTGAATTTCAGTCAGCCAATGGGGTCGACCAGTCTCTTCCTCTTCGGCCCAGGCCTCTCAAGGGGGCCCTGAAAAGCCAGACGTTTTCTCTCTCCTGGGCGGGCTCTCTCCCAGGGGTGCCCAGTGGCGGTCCCCCAACTGTGCTGCAGCCAGTCTGGCTTGTGTTCCATTGACTACAATGCCCGAAACTCCTTCTAACCGTTATCAAACTCACTCGAGAGCACACGCCAGGCTTGGGTGTGTATTCTTTCTGGCACTAAGCCATAAACCAAGGTGTTTTCCACCCAGGGAAACCTAACAAAAGCACAAGAAATATTATTATTTTTCAAAAAAAGTGAGTAGGGAGGGTGAAAAGAACTTAGCATTTAGTGTTTATGGAGATCTTTAAAAATATACTACTGCAAAATGCCCACCCCTAGAGATTCTGGTGGAATTGGTTTGTAGAGAGCCCAGGCACTGGTACTTTGAAAATGCCTCACTTTTGAGCCCTAGTGGCACTGTCTTGTAAGATTAGACTGCTAACCTCAAAGCCAGAGGTTCAAGTCCAGCAGTTGCTCCACGGGAGAAAGGCCGGCTGTCTGCTCTGTCAATACTTACAAAGCCTTGAAACTATATATTGACTGGTGATGAATCTCTATGGATTCCTGGGATTCAGTAGGGTGCGAATCAGAGTAAATAATGACAATATTGGATCAAATTTATAAAATAAATGCGTATGACTCTATAGCGTCTTAAATAAATGACTAAGTTAATGGGAAAGAAAAGACTATTTCCTCACTGAAAATGTCAATTGATAAATGTGGGAAGAATGAACAAAAGAAACACACAAACGAACAAGTAAATAAATCACCATTGAATGCATGTAGTTTGTTTCCTAGACAGGATTTAGCTGTCCAGCCTGAATTCAATGGAAATTGGAAGGCAAAGATGAGGTGAAACGGGCTATTTAAGTTTATCACTTTATGTCCTCCCAGCTATTACTCGGGGCAAAGGGAAAAATAGGAACTTTGCCATAAGGAGACCTGGCAGACGGTCCTTTCATCAGCTAAAAGCCATCCAGTAACAGGACACATGGGCGTCATGTGCTCTCTGCTAGAGGCAGTGCGGACGGGTCAGCTTCTCTACAATACATAAATTTTCGGGCAAATGCCAAGAGAGCGGGATGGCGACTACCGTACATGCAAAGTGGGAGGCCTGCAGGGTCCTGGAGCTGATATGGGCATGGGCATCCGGGCGGGCGGAGAAACCCGCAGGAAAGCAGGCGGAAGCTCTGTAAGGATTTCCTAGGGCCGTGCACTGTTCTCTCTGTAAGCAAGCTGTTAGCAATCCTGGTTGCTGCGTGACAAGTATACGAGGCAACTCTAGATTGGCTTTTTGACTTCTCCGTTAGTCTACAAGTATTTTAAAAAGAACACAATTTTTAGAAATTCCTTAAATGCAAAGCAAAACCACTGCCGTGGAACTGATACCATGCTACGTGGCAGAGAGGAACTCTATGAGAGGAGTCCGAGCCGTAAATCTTCATGGGAGCCCAAAGTCACATCTTTCTACGTGGGGCAGCTGGTGAATTTGAACTTGCCCTTAGCCCCCCGCCTTGTCGACCATCAAAGTTCTTTAAAAAGTTCCTTTGGGGTTCCAATATGCAGCAGGTTCAGGTTCGAGGCCATTACGGACCCGTAACATAGATGTTTGTGTGAACTCTAACACCCATCGGCCCTCTGAGGTCAGAATGGGTTGTCTCTGCTTGCAGGTGAGCTCCTAGCGTCTCAGTGGAAAGTCCAGTGTTCGGCACCCAGCCTGGCTTGCCAGACCTCGAGACTCCACCTTCTCAGGCCAGAACGCACTGCAGGGACTCCACCCAGGCACAGGTGTTTACTCTTTGTGAGACTCCCACAAGAAAGACACTATAACCGCCCCCACTTTACAGATAAAAATAAAAATCCAAATGTAGAGGAATAAAGATATCTAGGGGCCTGTATCTGGTAAGAATGAGGCTCCCTCCTCACCAAGCGGTCCTGGGACTAGTAGGCCATCAGTCAGAGCAGCTTTGTCCTGCCCTCTTCCCACACATCCCCCACCGTTGGGGTGTCCAGTGCAGGCTCGCTCTTTGTGACTGGGTAGCGTGTCAGCTAATGCCTCATAATGTTCAGAGATGGCAACAGAGCATTTGCAGTATTTCATTTCTGAATCTTCTAGAGTCCTCAACCTGTGGCAACCTCACAAAGAGTGGAAGGAAATGCTGCCCAGGCCTGGGCCATTTCCACAAACAAATATAGCTTAGATGATTAGGATCTGATCAGATCTGCATTGAATGATTGTTGGAAGTAAATTCAGAGTCCCCTCCACCTAGGTCATTGCTGTCTGGGAGATTCATCGCACCCTCTTTGGCACCATAGCGACGCTCCAGCATCCCCCAGGACAGATGGCGGCTATCCACGATGCGCACGGACCAGGAGCCACACCCAGTTCTCCCCATTGGAAGGTGATAATTTTACCTCTTTACAACAGTCTTTCCTAAATTATCTGCCAAGTCTTCTGAGGCACATTAAGACTCTTCTGCTCTGTCGCTTCAATGTGTTGCCCTTGGAGTTTGTTTAGAGCAGCACTTCTCAACCTTCTCAGTGTTGCGACCCATTCATATAGTTCTTCATGTTGTGGTGACACC